>PISX010003154.1:0-143577 GCA_004024625.1 Mellivora capensis | reverse complement strand
TAGAGGGTATCATGCTTAGTGAAATAAGTCAATCAGAGAAAGACAACTATCATATGATCTCCCTGATATGAGGAAGTGGAGATGCAACATGGGGGGTTAGGGGGGTAGGAAAAGAAGAAAAGAAACAAGATGGGATTGGGAGGGAGACAAACCATAAGTGACTCTTAATCTCACAAAACAAACTGAGGGTTGCTGGGGGTCGGGGGGTCGGGAAAAGGGGGGTGGGATAATGGACATTGGGGAGGGTATGTGCTATGGTGAGTGCTGTGAAGTGTGTAAACCTGGCGATTCACAGACATGTACCCCTGGGGATAAAAATACTTTATATGTTTATAAAAAAAACACTAATTATTTTATTTTATTTATTTTTTAAAAATATTTTCTTTATTTATTTGGCAGAGCGAGAGAGATTACAAGTAGTCACAGAGGCAGGCAGAGGGGGAGGGGGAAGTAGGCTCCCTGCTAGGCAGAGAGTCTGATGCAGCTCCATCCCAGGATCCTGAGACCATGACCTGAGCCAAAGGCTTAACCCACTGAGCCACCCAGGCACCCCAAAACCACCAATAATTTAATCTGAAGAGATAAGTGAATTTTTTATTCCCCATATTTTTAAAGATTTTATTTATTTGACAGAGATCACAAGTAGGCAGAGAAGCAGGCAGAGAGAGTGGGGGAAGCAGGCTCCCTGCTGAGCAGAGAGCCTGATGCGGGCGGGATCCCATGATCCTGGGATCACGACAGGAGCTGAAGGCAGAAGGCCTCAACACACTGAGCCACCCAGGCATCCCTCCCCATATTTTTAAGTGAAATAAGATTGGGAAAACCCTGAAGCCACATTCAGCACAGGGTAATGGAGTAGAGACGGATGGGGTAGCTATGTCTGCGCTCGCTCCGGAGTGATCGTGTCAGCCAAGCTACACGATCAATCAGAACAAAATCAGGATTTCAGTGAAACCTGTCCCTCTGTTCTGAATGTCTCCTTCCCAGTGTTACAGCATGAGGGTTTATTGAAAGAATATTTCCTGACATTAATATCTGAAAGAAGTTTGAGTGGTTGCTTCAGTCTCAAGAATAAGACAAGGAGAAATAACTCTCATAATTTATCATTGAAGAAGCAGAAGTCAAGAGACAAAAATACAAGTATCTGTCCCCAAAAGGTTAGTACATACCCCAATATAGCATCAGTACACTTCAGTGGACTTCTGGCAAGTGTCCTTTTTTTTTTAAGATTTTATTTATTTGACAGAGAGATAGAGAGCACAGGTAGGCAGAGCGGCAGGCAGGGAGAGGGAGAAGCAGGCTCCCCACTGAGCAGAGAGCCCAATGTGGAGCTCCATCCCAAGACCCCAGGATCATGACCTGAGCTGAAGGCAAATGCTTAACCACTGAGCCCACCCAGGAGCCCCTCATGTGTCTTTTTTTTAGGACTCATTTTTATCCTCTGAAAAACTGAGATGAAACTTCTGCAGCATTTCTTCCTGAGTTAAAGCACCCTGATTGGGAGTGGGCAGCCTTGTACCCATTGAAAAGGGCATCTCTTCCAGGTCCCCTAGCAGCTGGATTCCCTGTGTAGTCCCTGTGACTACATTTCAGGCAATCTGTACAGATAAGACTGCATGTGGTTTCTAAGCAATGTTCTTTTTTTTTTTTTTTAAATTTTATTTATTTATTTGACAGAGAGAGATTACAGTAGACAGAGAGGCAGGCAGAGAGAGAGGGAAGCAGGCTCCCTGCTGAGCAGAGAGCCCGATGTGGGACTCGATCCCAGGACCCCGAGATCATGACCTGAGCTGAAGGCAGTGGCCTAACCCACTGAGCCACCCAGGCGCCCCTGAGCAATGTTCTAATTAGGGAGGGTGTGCACCCTTCTCCCCTTCTTTGTCTTTGCTGCTCAGGATGCATATATCATGGCAAGGAGCCCCAGCAGCCATTCTGGGCCCTCCTGCCCTAGAATGGCAGTGCAGAGAGCTAGGAGCCCACATCCCTATGAATAAACAGAGTGCTAACCGTGTTTACACCATAGCTCCTTGGGATTTGTTTGGGGATAGAGTTAATCCTTCCTGATAATGCCTCTCTCTTCCAGATGCTGTGTGGACATGCAGGGGAAATCTCCACATTGGTCCACGTGGTGTACATCTGAGAGAAAACCTGAAAGGCCACAAAGCTGAATGTCTAACATGACCAAAGCTCACCACAGGTAGATTTTAGGTGATTACCACTTTTTTTCTACTGCTTGACTTTTTTTGCTTTTATTAATTTTCCATAATCAACAAGTATCACGTAATAAAAACTAAAACAGGATATAAAGAAAACGTTAAGGAGCATCAGCTGATAATTCTCAGAACCAGAAGTGTCCTTTTAGCTGCCGTGAAAAAATGTTCAACTTCCTGAGTTATTAAGTGAAAACCCAAATCCAGAGATTCTCTTTTGCAGTTCTCAAGAAGCAGATTATCTTTACATAATAATACCCAGGATAATAGAAGACACTGTGAACCCATCTGTCACAAATATATATAAAACCTCCCCAGTGAGGCACAGGACAGATGGGGATGGGAGATGTGGTGTAGGGGTGAGAGAGTTTGCTAAAGTTCTTATGGCAAGAAAGAAATGGATACTGTTGAGTTTAAAAAACAAATATAAGTATGGATCTTAAGGACAACCATCATAAAAAAATAGTACATTGCTTTTTAAATTTTTAAATATTATTATTGTGTTTGTTTTTTTTTTTTTTGAAAGAGAGAAAGAGTGCATATGCTGTGGGGCTGGGCGGGGCAGAGGGTGAGGGAGAGAGAGAGACTCTTAAGCAGGCTCCACACTCAGCACAGAGCCTGATGCGGGGCTCGATCGCATGACTCTGAGATCATGACCTAAACTGAAATCAAGAGTCAGAGGTTAACTGACTGAACTACTCAGGTGCCTCCAGAGTGCAGTGCTTTTAAAGCACCAGGGAAATACTCCCCCAAATTTGATCTGTACAATGGACACATGAAAGAAAAGTAGAAAAAAACCTCTTAGTAAACTAGATCTATAAGGGAACTTCCTTAATCTTGTAAAAGCTATAAACCCAAACCTGTAACATCCACTTAATTTAAAACTTTAGGGACACCTGGGTGGCTCAGTCGTTTGTTAAGCATCTGCTTTTAGCTCAGGTCATGATCCCATGATCCCATGATCCTCAGGTCATGATCCCAGGGTCCTGGGATCAAGCCCTCTCTGAGCAGCAGGAAGCCTGCTTCTTCCTCCCCACTCCCCCTGCTTGTGTTCCTTTTTTTGCTGTCTCTCTCTCTCTGTCAAATAAATAGATAAAATCTTAAAAAAATTATATAAAAGAAAACTTTAGAAGCATTCCCTTTAAAACCAAACACAAAATATGATGTCCACATTATAATTCCATAGTTAGGGGTGCCTGGGTGGCCCAATTGGTTAAGCATCTGCCTTCGGCTTAGGTCATGATTCTAGAGTCCTGGGATTGGGCCAGTAAGGGGAAGTCTGCTTCTCCCTCTCCCTCTGCTTCTCCCCCACCCTCATGCTTGCTCTCTCTCTCTCTCTCTCTCACTCTGTCTCAAATAAATATAATCGTGCAAAAAATAACTCCATAGTTAAACATAGCCCCAGAGTCTGGCAAAACTCTAGGATAAGAAAGGGAGGGAGGGGGAGAGGATAGGTAGGTAGGTAGTTAGATATCTAGTTAGATAGGAATAAATGTGAGGAAAGAATATAAAGAGGGGGGAATAACACTGACATGATCTGCAGACAATGTGGTCGTCTGTTGAGATGATCTTCCACTACATAGAACAGGTCTGTGTTTTGTCCTAGAGCCTCACGAAACTCCTTCATCTGGGAGTCTTCTCCTTATGCCCAGGTTGTCTTTGGGGAAGGAGGTGGAAATATCCAGACAATACTGTTGGAACGGTAGTTCCAACAGTAAGAGTGTCTTTGTTCCCACTTCCAGCATCCCAGGGGTAGCACGAGAGACAGAAAGATTAGGGATTACCACAGCTTCAAAAGCCAGCTTTTCTGTTTTTACTGTGTTCATACCTTTTGTATCAGTACAAAAATAGTATGTATGCGTGTTGCTTGCTTTCTCTTTCTCCCCATACACACCCACACCACCACCCCAACACATAAACACACGCGCACACACACGCACACACACGCACACACACACACGCACACACCCTTACTTTGACCAAAGCAGTGCAAATCAGAATCAGAAAAGTATTCACTAAGTGACATTTCATGTTGTGGGCCATGAGCTGTCTTTTAGGTTTTACGCGAGAAAGATGGGTAATTGTATAATTGCATGCCCGTCCCAGAGGAAGAAAAATCAAGTGTATGTGTTTCACAAGAAAGAAAGCCAAAAGCCAATAGCAACCAAAGGAAGTTCTGATTTACCTTCTTTGGCATCAACTCCAGGATATGTTTTGATTGAAAATTCAGGGACCAATACATGATCCCTGTGATTGTTTCCAGGAACTGAGCCCAGAGAAAGTGAAGGCATTTTTCGTTCAACCCTGGTTAAATATTAACCTCCTTAGGAGTGTATTTCCTTTGGTGGGCATTTCTTACTTTTCCAGGATGAATTAGAAATAAGTTGATGGGACATGGCAAGCTAAGCACTTAGCCCTGTGCCTCACAGGCTGAGATTTCAGTTCTACAAAATCAGAATGCGTAGATGGCCATGTGCTCACAGGGCCAGCCCCTCCACACTTAAGGATGAGAAACCAGGATGGTGTCGGGATGGTCACATGGGCTGCACTGGTGTGGGTGGAGGGGACTTCAGTATTTCATTCCATCTACATGGTGGGCCAGTAGGACATGTGGAAGACTCTCCTGTTGTCAGGAAACATATGTAAGAAAGAAGACACGTCCTTATTAACAAGCTAATTTATGATATAAGCCCAATCATTTGAGTAAATAAATAAAAGGTTAATCTGGGGGTACCTGCATGGCTCCGTTGGTTAAGTGTCTCCCTTTGGCTCAGGTCATGATCCTAGGGTCCTCGGATCGAGCCCCACATCAGGCTTCTTGCTAAGTGGGGAGCCTTCTCCTCCCTCTCCCTCTGCCTGCCACTCCCCCTGCTTATGCTCTTTCTCTGTCAAATAAATAAAATAAATAAAATTCTTTAAAAAAATCTGTCAGACCAAATACAGATTGATATGCACAGTTGCTAAATAATTATTAAATAAGTGGAAAGTTTCATATAAAAAGGAAAAAGAGGGGCGCCTGGGTGGCTCAGTGGGTTAAAGCCTCTGCCTTCGGCTCAGGTCATGATCCCAGGGTCCTGGGATCGAGCCCCGAATCGGGCTCTCTGCTCAGCAGGGAGCCTGCTTCCTCCTCTCTCTGTCTGCCTCTCTGCCTACTTGTGATCTCTCTCTCTCTGTGTCAAATAAATAAGTAAAATCTTTAAAAAAATAAAAATAAAAAGGAAAAAGAATTTGGAATATCAATATTTTTTAACTCTTAAGAGAGCTCAATTGAAAAATAATAGAATAAGATTTAAGTGGAAAGTAAAATTTCACTTTCTTTTCTTTCTTGTTTTCTTTTTTTAAAGATTCCATTTATTGCACCTGGGTAGCTCAGTTGTTAAGCGTCTGCCTTCAGCTTAGAGTCCTGGGATCGAGCCCCGCATTGGGCTCCCTGCTCCATGGGGAGCCTGCTTCTCCCTCTCCCACACCCCCTGCTTGTGTTCCTTCTCTCACTGTGTCTCTCCTTGTCAAATAAATAAATAAAATCTTAAAAAAAGTACAGATTCCATTTATTCACTTGGCAGAAAATGAGTGAGCGAGAGGGCACACACAGGGGGAACAGCAGAGGGAGAGGGAGAAGCAATCTCCCCACTGAGCAGGGAGCCCTACATGGGGCTTGATCCCAAGACCCTGGGATCATGACCTGAGTTGCAGATAGACGCTTAACCCACTGAGCCACCCACGTGCCCTGAAAGTAGGGTTTCTATGTCAAATCTGTCCAACATGGCCCTATTCAAATTACCTGGAGATATTCTTTTTAAAAGTGTTTTTTTTTAAGATTTATTTATTTGATAAAGAGCACATGCGCATGTGCATACACACTTGAGGGGAGAGGCAGAGGGAGAGGGATAATCTTGACTAGACTCCTTGCTGAGCTCAGATTTCTACTGGGGGCTTGATCTCAGGACCCTGAGATCATGACCTAAACCAAAATCAAGAGTTAGACCCTTAACCAACTTAGCCACCCAGGTGCCCCTAGAGATTTTATTTTTAAATAATATCTACACCTAACATGGGGCTTGAACCTACAACCCCAAGATCAAGAGTCACGTGCTCTGCTGACTGAGCCAGCCAGGCGCCCCTAGAGGGATTTTTAAACATACAGGTACTTAAGGCCTCATGCAGAATACCAGTATAGGGGTGCTGGGATTGGGCTGGGAAATGGACAGTTTTAAGAACCTTGAGGTTTTACATTGAATCGACAGTGACACTAAGTCAGCATTTCATTTTCTTTCCAAAATCAGATAAAACCAGTTATGATCGGGTGCCTAGGTGGCTCAGTGGGTTAAGCCTCTGCCTTCGGCTCAGGTCATGATCTCAGGGTCCTGGGATCGAGTCCCGCATCGGGCTCTCTGCTTGGCAGGGAGCCTGCTTCCTCCTCTCTCTCTCTCTTCCTGCCTCTCTGCCTGCTTGTGATCTCTCTCTGTCAAATAAATAAAATAAAATCTTAAACAAACAAAACAACAACAACAACAACAAAAAACCCAGTTATGATCTTCAGATAAACTAGATGGAGCTGAAATGTTGAACCACCAAGTGAGAGAAGAGCCATCAACAGCCCGAGGAGGGAGGGCTAAGAATGGGCCGCAGGAGGAGCGCACATCCTTTCTTGCAAGATCGGGTTGGGGTGCAGCAGCCTTCTCTTCGTGGAGAAGAAGGAGTGGGTACAAATAAGGAATCTCACATCTAAGCCATATAGACAGAAAAGAGTCAGTTTGGTGGAGAAAAGGGGGGCTCTCCCCAAGTCTGTTCACTGTTGGTGAGAACTGACAAACCCATGAAAGACATGAAAGGTGCAGAATAGTGGGTCATCTCTGGGGGCTGCAGTATCCACATGGTGGCCACTTGGGAAACCAGCTTCCTGCTATCTAGCAGGGCTGACTTTAGGCATGTCCTGAGTCCCAGCCATTCATGCTCAAAGGAGCAGACCCCAGGGGGCCTCTGGGGTAGGAGCCCCAGGGACTAGGCAGCTTTGTTGTTCTAGTCTAGATAGATAACATCATAGAGCCTGGGGAGGACACCAAGGTCCTTCCACAGAAGAATAGAGAAATTGTGTACAGTCCTTAAAGTGGAATGCTGCCCAGCAGGGACAATGACTAACAAATGTCGCCACTTCCTTCAGCTTGGAGCAAGCTCTCAAATAAAATGTTGATGAGGAAAAGCAAATTGCAAAAGAAGATATACAGCATAAAACCACTTCTTTAAAAGTCCAAGTATGTGTGAAACTTAAATTAGACTTAAATTAAAAAAAGACATTGACTATCTATGAAGAATACTAGGTGATTAGTAAGCACACATTTGGGGCCATGGATGCCCTGCAAGGGGGCACTAAAGGGTCCCAAAGATGGTGATAACACCCAATTCTGTAGCCCGAGTTCCAAGCACGTGGGTCTTTGTTCTATTTTCTCCTTTATCTTAGATATTTTATAGTTCATATATTCTCTCATGTGTCAGATATTTCATTTTTTAAGATGGAAAAAGATAATCACATATTAAAACCTTGACTAGCCCTGGGCCCTCCTTCACATGAACCTTCTACAAAGAGCTGGCTCAGAGAACACCTCCAAGGAGATGAATTACCAAAAAAGAATCACAAAAGGATCTATGCAAAGACATTATGAGGAAAAGGGAAGGAAAAGGAAAACAAGAATGCTGCAAGGTCAACAAAAATGGAGACTAACACCTTGTACTGACATGACCGGATTGGGGAGGGGGATGATTTCAAATACTTTGACAAAATGGAGTGTGGAAATGCAATGGCCCTCTGGCTAGAGGTCAGGGGGGAACCAGAATGTTCCCCAGAACTGAAGCTCTGACATGGGAGATTTTCTTAGGGCTCTCCCCAGTCTCTCATCTCATCTGTCATTGTAGTTGAACCATTTAAGCCATTTCACGTGGTATCTATTTTTAACTCACTCAGCCCCTGTTGGGAGGTCTTCCTATGTGCTAGGGGCTGTACCTGCTCTGGAGGGTTTGGTGTCTGGAGGTAGAGGGGATGATTATTACATGGTGCCCTGGGAGGCGGCATGCAGGGTTCCTCCAGCAGAGGGTCTAAACAGTCCAGGGCTCTGGGAAACTCATCAAAGGAAATAGCATTCCAGGTGGCGCCTGAAGGGATGAATGAGAATCAGCCATGGTAGATGAAGGGTGGAGGTTGGGAAGAATGCTCCAGATGGGAATAAAAATGCAAAGGCCCGGGGCACCTGGGTGGCTCAGTGGGTTAAGCCTCTGCCTTGGGCTCTGGTCATGATCTTAGGTTCCTGGCATCCAACCCCACATTGGGTGCTCTGCTCAGCGGGGGGCCTGCTTCCCCCCTCTGACTCTCTGCCTGCCTCTCTGCCTGCTTGTGATCTGTCAAATGGACAAATAAAATCTTTTAAAAAAGTCTATTAAAAAAAATGCAAAGGCCTGAAGGAGACAGAGGGTATGGAATTCTAAAGGTGGGGCTTGAGCTGTAGGCCAAGCCCAAACAGGGATGCCTTGCAGGTCATCTTAGAGAATGTGATGCTATCTTACAGGAATTGGACAACACTGATTATTTTAAGCAAGGGAGTTACATGATCAGATTGTTTCATTTTAGAAAATTCACTCTTTCCCATTATATCAGTTTTTGCCCCATTGAGACCTTTAATCTACCTACTATCCTACCTTTAATTATCCATCACTCTCCTCACTTCCTTCCCAACTAGATCAGATTCCAAGGGTCATCATCATAAACGCTCCCTCAGATCAACTTTCCCTTCTCTTGCTCTACTCTCATTGCTGGACCACCTGGCTGCACCCCACAGTTCAGCCTCTAACACTCTGGGGTAAGAACAAGCTGTTGGCTGGATTGTATTACTTCAGGAGGCTTTAGGGGAGAACCTGTTTCCTTACCTTTTCCAGCTTCTTGGCTCTGCCCACATTCCTTGTCTTGTAACCCTGCATCCCTCCAGCCCCTGCCTCTGTCCTCAGATCTCCTCTGAGTCTCCTGTCCTCCTCTTTCCCTTGTGATTACATGGGGGCCACTTAGATAATTCAGGATAATCTCCCCATCTTAAGATCCTTAAACACACCCACAAAGTCCTTTCTTCTACGTAAAGTCCCACTCCCATTTTCCAGTGATTAGGGTGTGGATGAACCATTTTTCTGCCCACACACCATCTTCTAGGACAATATATCATATCTTCACTCCTCTCACTTTCCTAGCCCTGTCTCCCCACCCTATTGTGACTTTTCTTTGGAGAAATAGTCTCCATTTGACCAGAACTGCCTTGTCATCCCACTGTCAAAATCACCCCCACCCTGCATCTGGACTTCCACTCAGCTGGGCCTCCTGTCATCCAGGATGCTTTGTCCCTGCTCCCATCTACAGTCAAGACATTCACCTTTGCTCTGGCTCTTCTCAGCAGACAGTTCTCCACGGTGTCTCATATTTCTGCACATTTAGCTAGGCACTGACCTTTGTTCTGGATGATCTTCACTTAGCTAACAGCCTTGGAAAATAGATATGCTGTCTACCCATGAAGCAATGGGCAGGCATATGTCTTTTACCAGCATTCGTGAAACTTGGCAGGCTAACTTGTTAGCTTGCAAATGGGGTAAAATCTCAGTCCCTTCAGTTCTCAGCAGAATCCATCTCCTCTAGCTTCTCAAGGTCTTCACACCTCACTTGCTTTTCTCGATCATCTGTTGTTCCCTTTCTAATGGCTCACTGTCATCAGGGTATACTCATGCTCCAGCATATCTCTTCTCAAGATCAAAAAGAAACTAAAAACCACTCTTGTTTGACACCTGCTTGCCTTCCCACTACAAATCCATTTCTCTGTTCTCTTATCAGCAAAAATTCATACAATCATTATCTCTCACAGTGCTGCCCAATAGAACTTTCTGGGATGGTGGAAATGTTCTGTCTCTGCATTGTCTAATTTGGCAGCCACTAGCCTCATGTAGCTGTTGAGCCATTGTGGCTAGTGTAACTGAGGAGTGGATTTTTAATTTAATTTAATTTCAATTAAATTTAAATAGCCACATGTGGTTAGTGGCCACCATATTGGAGAGACAGATCTCTAGTGACTCCATTTCACATGCTCTGTCCTTTTCCTATCTGAATTCTCAGCTGTACTTGATCTGATTGACCTGTTATTCTGAGGCATTTTGTTTCTGGCTTCTATTACTCAGCTCTTTTAATTCTGCTGTTCCACTCTCCAGCTCTCCTTGGTTGGCCTTCTCGGCTTGACCTGTAAGTGCCACAAAGATCTATCCTGTGTCTACACTCCTCTGTACTCCTGTACTCCTGCAGTACACTTCTCTCCAAGTGACCTCACCCAGTTATCTAGTGTTAGATATTATCTACAGGCTGATGATTCCCAAGTGTGTGTCTTTAGCCCTGTCCTCTTCTCTGGGCACTGAACATTCATATCCAATTGCTTACTTTACATATCCGTGTAGGTGTTCAACAAGCATCTCAAACTTAATACATCCAAATAGAACATTTCCCTACAACCTGTTCTTTTGGCTTTTCTATCCCAAGAAATGCACCCTCTCCACCCAACTGCTTAAGAGAAAAATATGGGACTCTTTGCCCAGCCTTACTGTCAATGCTGTGAGCTCTACCCCCCAAATATATTCATATTCGTGTCTTTAGTGTCTACTGCTAGTTCCTGACTTTAAACCCCCAACCTTGCTCCTGATTTATGATAATAGCCTCACCACTGCTTTCTCTTGCCCCATTCTACATATAATGACTGCACAGCAGCCAGAAGGAGCTTCAAAAGTACAAATAACTTTTGGGCACCTGGATGGCTCAGTTGGTTAAGCATCTCTCTCTCTCTCTCTTTTTTTTTTTTAGATTTTAGCTATTTATTTGACAGAGATCACAAGTAGGCAGAGAAGCAGGTAGAGAGAGGGGGAAGCAGGCTCCCTGCTGAGCAGAGAGCCCGATTCTGGGTCCAATCCCAGGACCCTGGGATCATGACCGGAGCCAAAGGCAGAGGCTTTAACCCACTGAGCCACTCAGGTGCCCCAAGTATCTGACTCTTGATTCTGGATCAGGTCATGATCTCAGGGATGTGAGATCGAGCCCCTTGTTGAGCTCCACACTCAGAGCAGAGTCTGCTTGTCCCTCTCCCTCTGCTCCACCCCCTGTTTGCATGCTCTTTCTCTCTCTCTCTCTCTCTCTCAAATAATTTTTTAAAAATTACAAATAGTTTTGAAGGTGTTTAAAAAAATCTTCTAGTGACGTTCTCTTGCATGTAAAATATTAGATCAGTGAGACTGTGAGCCCACCTGGAAACCTCCCACCTCTGGGTCTTTTTTTTTTTTTTTTAAGATTTTATTTATTTATATGACAGAGAGAGATCACAAATAGGCAGAGAGGCAGGCAGAGAGAGGGGGGGAAGCAGGCTCCCCACTGAGCAGAGAGCCTGAAGCGGGCCTCCATCCCAGGACTCTGGGATCATGACCTGAGCCGAAGGCAGAGGCTTTAACTCACTGAGCCACCCAGGCGCCCCCACCACTGGGTCTTATGTGAGATTCTGCTCTATCCTCCTTGTTTCAACCACTTTGATTTAGATTTATTGTTACTTGAAGTAAAAAACATCCTAACCCAATGCTCATTAGAGAATGATGTATTAGTAATTAAAAGTTAGAAATGAATGAAATAGCCCAAACCAGAGAACTGAAAGTGTTATTATGCAATGGAATAATATACAGGAGAGAAAATATGATGTCAAAGGCATCTGCTTATTGGCATTATGCTTATTGTGTAATGTCAGATTTAAAAAGCATATTTCAATGGCATTTATATATGAACACATAGCACAGACACATACACACCCATTATAGTGAGTAATTTGTTCAAGTGGACATAAACACACCCTATAAATGCATATGCACATTTTACAGTGCTTGTTACTGGGTTATAGGAGTATGAGTTTTTGTTCTTTATGATTTTTGATATTTTTTTCACATTTTAACAAAATAATTTTATAGTAAAAGGGCAATAAAAGGTATTTGACATGAAAAATACTATTTTTAAGGTACAATTGGTTAAGCAGATGGCCTTATTTATTTGTCCCAACTTTACTGAGATATAGTTGACATCCTCGTGGTTGTTTAGCTTCTTCTTTTACTCACTTCCTTTACTTTCTCACTTGTCAAGGTGCTGTCAGACCAGCTTGAGGTGTCTTGTAGTAGAATTGCCTTTAGAAATGTTCTCAGAGCCTGTGGGAAGAAAGGTGTCTGCAGGGGACACCCAGACTGAATGAAGCATGGAGGGGGTGGGTCCTGATTGCCCTTTCCAGGCAGTAGACAGAGGGTGACTTCCTAGTCCCACCCTCCCACTCATGGCAGGAGGCCTGCGCCAGCCACCCATACTCAGCCCCCCTGCAGGGGCCCCTCCTGGGGCCCCCAGACAAGTCCCATCTGCCACCATAGTGCCAGATGTAGCCACAAGAGGGTGAGTAGCATCCAGCTGATGTTTTGAATTGCTCTCTTGATGCTGGAACAAACATAACCTGGCTTCCGTTTTTGTTTTTTTTTTAAAGATGTTATTTATTTATTTGACAGGCAGAGATCACAAGTAGGCAGAGAGGCAGGCAGAGAGAGAGAGGAGAAAGCAGGCTCCCTGCTGAGCAGAGAGCCCAACAACGCAGGGCTCGATCCCAGGACCCTGAGATCATGACCAGAGCCGAAGGCAGAGGCTTTAACCCACTGAGCCACCCAGGGGCCCCTGGCTTCCGTTTCATAATGCCAGTCTGTTTAGCCGAGTTTCTGCACTATTGCGGTATGGTAAATCCCCATTTACTAGCATTAAAAAAAAATTTCCTCTGTTCTTCAGGGACGTAATGAGGGGTATTTCATCCTCATACGGCTTTGCAGTGTGTGTTTGTGGGGAGGCTCAGACCCGGAGACTGCCTGATGCAGGACTCCCAGGACACCGGGCCTCCACTGAGGGAAACCTGTGTGCACCTCAACAAACAGGTGGTCCATGTTCATGGATTGGATGATGCAACATCATTATGGTGGTAATTCTCTCCAAAGTGTCTATAGATTCCATGCAATCTTTTTCAAAATCCCAGCAGGAATTTTCTGCAGAAATTGGCAAGCTTATCTCTGAGGGCAAAGATAGCCAAAAGAATTCTGAAAAAGAACAGAATTGGAGGACTTATATTTCCTGACTTCAAAATACTGTAAAGCTTCAGTTTAAAAAAAAAAAAAACACAAACAAAAAATAGTGTGATACTGGCATGTGGACAGACCTATATATCAATGCAACAGACTTGAGAGGCCAGAAATAAACCCTTATGTTTATGGTTAATTGGTTTTTGACAAAAATGTCAAGGCAATTCAATGGAGGGAAAGGATAGTCATCTTAAGTGGTGCTGGGACAAAGTAGGTTAGTGGTTGCCTGGGGATGGGGTAGGAGTGGGGAAGGACTGCATATGGGGTGATAGAAATGTTCTAAACATGGATTGTGGTGATGGTTGCTTAGCTCTATAAATTAACTAAAAATCATTGAATTCACACTTAAAATGGGTGAATTTTATAGGCGAGGGAGGGGAAGACACCTCAGGCCAGAAGCAGGTGAGGTGAGATGTACCAGCATTGAGCGGAGTGCAGGGGTGGTGGGGGAAGGGTCTGCACTTGCTTCACCACCCCCCTTGCTGAGCCTTTCAAAGCCTCAGCCTCTTGTTTTTTATAGACTGGAATAACATTTGCAGTTGGTACCCCTGTGAGGCCCCAGGCACAGGAAGGGCGGTGCCCTCCCCCATGGGGTCTCACTAAGCCCTCAGGGCCAAGGAGGGAGCCCTGTCCATGAGCCTACCTGTCTGACTTCGGAGTGCCCAGAGTCCAGGAGAAACTGGGGGGCAGTGCTGTCCTGTAGGAGCACAGTGTGGCCCCGTGGACACTTAACTTTTCCAATGGCTGCATTTAAAATAAAGCAGGTACTTCTCGGGTACAATTCATTTTAATACTACATTTATTTTTATTTAATTTAATGTTAGTATTTATTTATTTATTTTTTAAAAAGATTTTATTTATTTGACAGACAGAGATCACAAGTAGGAGAGAGGCAGGCAGAGAGAGAGGGGGAAGCAGGCTCCCTGCTGAGCAGAGAGCCCAATGCGGGGCTCCATCCCAGGACCCTGGAATCATGACCTGAGCTGAAGGCAGAGACCCACTGAGCCACCCAGGTGCCCCAATTTTTATTTAATTAAAAAAAATATTTTATTTTTGGGTGCCTTTGTGGCTCAGTTGGTTAAGCAACTGCCTTCCGCTCAGGTCACAACCCCGGAGTCCTGGGATTGAGTCCCGCATCAGGCTCCCAGCTCCACGGGGAGTTTGCTTCTCCCTCTGATCTTCTCCCCTCTCATGCTCTCTCTCACTATCTCTCTCTCAAGTAAATATATAAAATCTTAAAAAAAAAAAGGTTTTATTTTTAAATAATCTCTACACCCATATGGGGCTTGAATTTACAACCCCAAGATCAAGAGTTGCATGATCTACCAACTGAGCCAGTCAGGTGCCCCAATATTCTATTTTATTAACCTCCTATACTCCAAATATTATCTGGCATATAATCAATATAATAATTATTCGCAAGATAGCTTATATCCTCTTTTTCTTACAAAGTCTTCCAAATGTGCCATGTATTTCACGCTCAGCGCATTGCCATTTGAACCAGCCATATTGCAAAAGCCATCAGTGGCTGGTGGCTCCTGATCACCTTAGTGGAGGGCGCAGGCCTGAGGCACCTGACCGACACAGGGCGAGATTCCGTGTTATACCATAAAAAAATGCATGTGTGGCCATTTTTGGAAAATACTGCGTGGGGGTATAAATATTTGTTTCATGGGCACCCAGGTGGCTCAGTTGGTTGAGCCTCTGACCCTTGATCTCAGCTCAGGTCTTGATCTCAGGGTCCTGAGCCTACATCTAAAAAAAAAAAAAAATAATGATGATGTAAGAGTTCCTAAATTAACTTGCAACCTAAATCACAATCCATTAAAAAAATATGTAGCCCAGGGGCTCCTGGGTGGCTCAGTGGGTTAAAGCCTTTGCCTTCAGCTCAGGTCATGATCTCAGGGTCCTGGGATGGAGTCCCGCATTGGGCTCTCTGCTCAGCAGGGAGCCTGTTTCCCCCCCCACCCCCCACCCCCGCCTTTCTCTCTGCCTGCCTCTCTGCCTACTTGTGATCTCTGTCTGTCAAATAAATAAAATCTAAAAAAAAAAAAAAAAAAAATGTAGCCCATCCTGTATAGTACTTTACGTATTTTTCCAAAGTGCCTTTACACCACTCCCCTACCTTGACCAATGAGGAGAGGCTGCACTATCCCCACCCCCACAGGCAGATTGCAGCCTTTTGGATCCCACTCCGGTCCCGCCTCTAAGCTGGGTGGCCTTGGGCAAGTCTTCTAATCTCCTCAGGCTCAGTTATGTTGTTTTAAAAAATGTGGATGATCATGACATCCCTTTTGTGAAACAAATATTTATTTACTTTTTAAAAAAGTCTTATTATTTATTTTTGAGAGAGAGAGAGAGAACAAGCGAGCAGAGGGGAGGGGCAGAGAGAGAAGCAGGCTCCCTACTGAGCAGGGAGCCTGATATGGGCCTCAATTCCAGGACCCTGAGATCATGACCTGAGCCAAAAGGCAGCCACTTCACTGACTGAGCCACCCAGGCGCCCCTGAAACAAGTATTTATTGAGCTCCGCTCTAGGCCAGGCCTTGTTCTAGATAATTGGATGCAGTCTAGAAAGCCCCGCCCTCACCGTGCTCACATTCCAGGCAGCTGCGCTGTCAGCCTCCAGAACTGTTGAGAGGATATTTGTAAAACAACGCATGCACACAGGTGCACAGCTCAGCTTGGTCAGGACAGCTGGGGAATACGGATGGTCATTGCCTCCATCACCATCATCATCATCATCATCGCTAACCTCTCTTCAGCGCTCTAGCAGAATCTGTTCCCACAGACTACAACACATAAGAAGTCCTAAGACAGGGAACTTGAGCTTCAAATTAAGAGTGAATCTTTTGGACAAACAAAGAGAAGAACTGGCTGGAAGAAGAAAAAGAGCATTTCAAGCACATCATCACTTGCACTATAATCACTTAAAAACAGTTAAGTCAACCATGAAATTAACAAGGAGCAGAAATCTGTGTTCCTTCCATTCAGATCTCCATGGCTGGGCTTCATATTTACTGATCTAAATGTCTCCCATGATCACCCTGTGCCGCCAAGGACAGTGTCCTTTCTTGGAGATAATATTCTCATTAATGCCAGACAGACAGCATGCAGGCTTCAGCAGCAATCCCAGGTCCAAGGATATCTGATCATGTGACAGTCTCCCTCCTCTGTAGAGGATGGGGCTGGAGGGAAGGAGACAGATCTTCTCCATGTGGCTCTGCCCTACATCCAGCCCACCCCACTCACCCCGACCAGTGCACCTGTGCTCTGCCTCCAGCCTCTGACCTTCCAGCCCATCCCACCATCCCTCCACCAGAGTGAAGTCAGAGCGACCTGCAGAGTTCCACAGGAAATCCCAGCGGTAACCGAGGAGAGCAGAAGGACACGTGATACTCAGGGAGATGGCACACACAGGCAGGTAGGGTTGTAGAATCCAGTTAGACTGGTCAGGAAGGGTCATGGTTGTCTTTAGGAGGTGGGCAGGATGGCTCACAAGTAGGAATGGGGTGACTGACAGGAGGGGAATAGGATAACTCACAGGACAGGAATGGGGTGGCCTACACATAGATCAGCCTTGCTCCGTCGGGAGCAAAACCCTTAGCTCTGCAGAAGCCCATCTACATTTCCCCCTTGAGTCTGTCTTTAGGATCAAGGGAGGACTTGCCCCTCCTGCCTAACAGGGACCCTGTTTCACCATCCCTAGTTTCTCCCTCCATGATCCTGGGCTTTCAGAAAGTGGACTCAGTGATCCAAGGCAAAAAAAGACTTTTGCTCAGGGTATTCCCAGGATCCAAAGGACTGTGGGGGCCAGTTCCCCTGATAGGGTTCAATTCCATGAAGCTTAGCAACATAGTCTTTCACCACCTACTAAGTCCAGAGTTTACAGGCAGGATGAGGTCTAGAGTCCTTGGTCCAGGTACTACCACCAGGCTCCTTGGGCCCACTGGCAGAGAAATGAGACTTCACAGTCTCACATGGTTTTCTTTCTGGAAATCACCCTGCTGCAGAGCTCCAGAGTTGGGAGGGCTTTTAGAGACTCTAGAGTCCATAAGTACACTTTCACACCTCAACACTTCAGAAATCAGGATCTGCCTCTCCACTGGAAGCCCTAACTTTCTGTTGCCCAGGTGGCTGCCCCAAAGTTAATATTGCTTCCTGCACCTGTCACCACTCCTCGCTTGACTGGAGGACATCAGTCCCTCAATGGTTCCATTAACCAACCCCTGAAGGACCGTCTGACGAAGAAATGTCCTGGATGGTGTCTGAAACATTCTGGTGACACCTTCTGGTAAGATTGAGAAAGTACTAGCATCAAACCTTGCAGAATGGGGATCAGTGGCATGGGAGAGTATCCAGAAAGACATAGTGGGCTTCTGTGTTGAGAAATGCCACATTATCCATTCTCCTGGTGGCACAGAGGATGGTATCATGTAGAAAAACGTGGATGTTGATGGCTCAGAGTCAGAAAGTGAACCTCTACGCCTGTTCTTTGCCTCAAATGAAATCAAATCCTTTATATTTGCTTTTGATTATCTTCTAATTACACCAATAATATATGAACACATTCTGTTACTTAAAACAATGAAACCTACAGATGCCACAGAATTCCTCTTGCATGGCCACTTACTCCCTGCCACCAAGCCTGAGGCCTTCCCTGAAGATGACGTCATAACTAGTGTGTGTATCCCTGCTGACAGGTTTTTTTTTTTCCTTAATTTGCTTTTGCATAATTTGGATTTCATCTGTAAGTTAACGTAAATGGTTAAAATAAATGGTATCTTATGTATTCATGCTTTTGCAATATGCTTTCTCCACTTAATAACAGAATCTTGGGAGAACTTCTCATATTAATGCATATAGGACAACCTCACTTCCAAACTGTTGAATAGGGACAATTTATTTACATATTTCCATGTTGAGAGACCTTTGGGTTACTTTATTTTATATATTTACATTGCTGTTTTACACGATGCTCAATAAACATTTTCGTATAGCCTGTTTATGCGTATGTGAGGGAAGTGGAGTTTTTTGGTCTAAGGGATTGTACATTTCCATTTTAGAAGATATGGCCCAATTAGCCTCCAAAGTTGCTGCACCTCTTTGCACTCCCGTCAGCCTTAAGCAGCATTAGTATTGACAGTTTTTTTCCAAGTTGATGAGTGAAACATGTATCTTGATTCTTGAGGTTGCACTTTTTTTTTTTTCATGTCACTTGGCTATTTCTAGTTCTTCTTCTTTGACCTACTTGTTCACTCCTCACGCCCTTGCATCGCTGAATTTTCCTTACCAATGTCGCAGGGGTGGTCCTGCCTATTTAATACTCTTGCCTGTGATGGATGTGGTGTGTGTTGTCTTCATGCTGTAACTTGTCTTTTACATTCGCATCTAGTGTCTCTTATGGTAGAGAAAGTTTTTGTTTTAAATTTGATGTAGCCAACATTTATTTATCATTTACATTACAGATTTTGTAATCTGTGTCTTAAGAATGACTTTCCAACCTCTCTCTCTCTCTATATATATATACATATATATATATATTCTATAACTTTTTTTAAATTTACAAATGTATTTAAAAATATTTCCTTCAGGGGCACCTGGGTAGCTCAGTCAGTTGGGCGTATGACCCTTGATTTTAGCTCCAGTCATGGGCTTGAGTTTTGCATCTGGCTTGTGCTGTGTGTAGGGCCTGCTTGAGATTTTCTCTCTGTACTGCTCCCCCAATATATATCTATATATTTCCTTTAAATGACTTTTATAATTTTGTTGGGATAAATCATCTGGGTTTGTTTGAGTATGGGGAGGAAGCTACCCAACATCATTATGTTATGAATGGATAGTCATTCCAGTAACATTTTTTGGATCTATATTTTTACATTCTTAGTTTATATAGTAAATTCCTAAACGCATGAGTCAGTTTCAGGACACTGTCCTCTTTCAAAGTGAATATCTATTCTATATGTTTATTCTAACATATTATTTCAATTATAGCAGTTTATTACATATTTTTATATAACATGGAGAATTTTTACCTCATTGCTTTCCTTTTTCATAACCAACTTTACTATCCTTGCACATTTTCTCCTTCAAATATAAAAATCTGCTCATCAATTTCATTGGGAAAATCTTGTATGGTTGTAATTAATGCCAAATTTAAATTCTACACTAATCTGGGGAAAAAACTGACATTTGTATCATATTTAATCCTCCATCAAGAACACATTGTATCTATTTATTCATGCAAATTTTAATTAAAATACATTTATAGACACTACATTTTATCATTTTCTCCATATTTTTTTTCATTTACTCCTAGCTGTGTCGAAACAGTGTTGCTATTATGAGTGACATTTTTCCTTATATGTTATAATTCATCCCTGCTGATAGATTGGAGGGCATGGACCAGCAGGTGTCTCCACCTAATGGAAGTTGTCTTATTTGTTCTTGAAGTTTGTTAGTTCAATTTTCTGGGTTTAAAAAATCACATTGTCTGAAAATTGACATTGCATTTTAGGGTAAACCTTGTACTCTCTTGTCCATTTCCTCCCTTGCAGTTTTTAATTTATTGGGGTTTTTTTCAATTATTTTGATATTTCATGTTTTCCCATAGATTTCTCCATGATGTCTATGCTTTCACACATTTTATTGTACATACTTGTCTACTATGATTTATTTGACTTCTTGTATCTTCTTTCATCTTCCTGGTGTGGTCTGCCTCTTTTTTTTTTTTTTCTTTCTCACTTTCTCCTGGTCGGTCCGAGCAGGCTGCAGTGCCCAGGTTTCAAGCGTGTGTGTGGCAGAGCCACCCAGCATCTGTCTAAACTCATCATTGCTACATTCTGGGGCCTGCTTTGGGTTTCACCCATTACCCATGTGTGTTTTTTTTCCCATGATATGTTTCATTTCTACTTCATTACTTTCTTTCTTTCTCAATCACTTTACTTTACTTGGGTTTATTTTGGTATTGGCATTCCTACTTTTGAACTAAGATAATGGTTCATTTATTTCTAATCTTTTTTTTCTCTAATAAATGCATTTAAGGCTTTAAATTTTCTTTGGATACTGTTTTGAAAATATTTTGCAAGTTTAGAAAGTGGAATACTTTGTCATCTTTTCTTCGGTGGTTGGTGGTTTCTGTTGAGATGTTCTTCAAAATCCAAGTTATTTGAAAGTGTTTGGTAATTTGGGAATCACTCATTTGAAGCCAGTGAATATGGGCTACCCAAATTACATTTTTGGATTTAAGAAATACTTAGAAGTTTATAGCTCAGGAAATTTTTGTGTTTTTTAAAGATTAATTCTATTGTTGATAGAAAGATTTTAATGAAATCATTCAAATTATCTGTGGATATACCTATCATCCCTCATTTTTTCATTTTCTCTGTTGATTTCTCAGTGAAGTGCATAAAAAATTCCCACTCTAAGGGGAGATATTTTTATATTTCCTGATGTTTCCGTCAGTTTTTAAAAATAGCTTTCCCCCCAGTCTTACTGAGATATAATTAACACACTACACTGTATAAGTTTAAGGTGTACAATATGACTTGACATACATACATATTGCAAAATGATACCACAATAAGTTTAGTTAGCATCTATCACCTATAGTTACAAAAAATTTTTTCCTCTTGTGATGAGAACTTTTAAGATTTACTCTTAGCAACGTTCATATATACCATACAGCACTGTTAACTATTGTCATCATGTTGTACATTACATCCCCGGTGCTAATTTGTCTTATGAGTAGAGGTTTGTACCTTTTGACCGTCTTCACCTAGTTCCCTACCCATACCACACCCCTGCCTCTAGAAACCATTAATATGATCTTTTTCAATAAGTTTGTTTTGTTAAGATTCTACATATAAGTGAGATCATAGAGTATTTATCTCTGTCTGCTGTCTCAAATGTAGGATTTCCTTCTTTTTGATGACTCCATTTTATCTATCTATATTTTTTAAGACTTTATTTTTAAGTAATCCCTACACCCAGTGTGAAGTTTGAACTCACAACCCTGAGATCAAGAGTCGCATGCTCCACTGACTGAGCCAGCCAGGCACCCCTCAAATTTGCCATTTTAAAGTGGCATTAATTACATACAGTGGCATTAATTACATTCACAATATTATATAACCATCAACAGTATTCCCAAAACTTTTTCATCATCCCCAAGAGAAACTGTATCCATTAAACAAAAACTCTCCATCCTTTCCCCAGCCTCTGGTAATCTTTATATCTGTTTTTAGTCTCTGGATTTGCCTATTTTGGGTGACTTATATAGGAGAATCACATAATATTTGTACTTTTGTGCCTGGCTTATTTCACTTTGTGTATTGTTTTCAAAATTCATCCGTGCTGTAGTACGTGATTAGGCTTCATTCCTTTGTATGGCTCAGTAGTATTTCATTGTATGAATAACACATTTTGTTTATCCATATTTGTTGGTGGTACTTAAGTTGTCTTCACCTTTTGGCTGCTCCGAATAATGATTCTGTGAACACTGGGATACAAATATTTATATATTTGTTTCTGTTCCATGGTTTCTATTTCTAGGTATCAATACCTAGGAGTAGAAGTGCTAAGTCATACAGAAAATCCATGTTTAGCTTTTTGAGGAGCTGCCAAACTGTTTCCCATAGCAGTGGCACCATTTTAACATTCCCATCAGCAATCTATGAAGCTTCCAAAGCTGTGTCTAATCCAAGAAATCATTGCTACATCCAATATCATGAAAATCTCATCTATGTTTTCTTCTAAGAGTTTTATAGTTTTAGCTCTTATTTTTAGGTCTTTGATCCATTTTGAGTTAAAGTTTATAGATGATGTTAGGTAAGGGTACAACTTGGTTCTTTTGCATGTGGATATCCAGTTTTTCCAGCACCGTTTGTTGAAAAGACTGTCCTTTCCCATCGAATGGTCTTGGCATCTTTGTCAAAAATCATTTGATCATTAGGGGCGCCTGGGTGGCTCAGTGGGTTAAAGCCTCTGCCTTCAGCTCAGGTCATGGTCCCAGGGTCTTGGGATGGAGCCCCCCCATCAGCCTCTCTGCTCTGCAGGGAACCTGCTTCCTTCTCTCTCTCTGCCTACTTGTGATCTCTGTCTGTCAAATGGATAAATAAAATCTTTAAAAAATTTAAAAAAATCATTTGATCATATATACAAGGATGTATTTCTGGGGTCTGTATTCTATTTCCTTGGACTATATGTCTATCTTTATGCCAACACCATACTGTTTTCATTACTGTTGATTTGTAGTAAATTTTGAAATCAGAAATGGAGACCTCAAGCTTTGTTTTTCTTTTTTTAAGATGTTTTGTCAATTTGGGGTCCCTTGATAGTCCACACAAATTTTAGGATGGATTTTTAAAATTTCCGTAAGAAACACCATTGGGATTTTGATAGGGATTGCACTGATTCTGTAGATCATTTTATTTTTTTTTAAATTTATTTATTTGTCAGAGAGAGAGGGAGAGAGAACGAGCGAGCACAGGCAGACAGAGTGGCAGGCAGAGGCAGAGGGAGAAGCAGGCTCCCTGCCGAGCAAGGAGCCCGATGTGGGACTCGATCCCAGGACGCTGGGATCATGACCTGAGCCGAAGGCAGCCGCTTAACCAAGTGAGCCACCCAGGTGTCCCACTGTAGATCATTTTAAATAGTATTGTCGTCTTAATAATATTAAGCCTTCTAGTCAATGAACATGGGATATCTTCTCATTTATTTATGTCTTCTTTAATTTCTTTCAACATCTTGTGGTTTTCAGTATATAAATCTAAGTTTCTTAGTTAAAATTATTTCTAATCATTTTATTCTTTTCAATGCTATTGTAAATGGAATTTAAAGAATTCCTTCAGATTGCTTATTACAAGTATATAGAAATACAACTGATTTTTTGTGTACAATTTTATATCCTATAACTTGGCTGAATCACTTATTTGCTCTAACAATTTTTTTGTGTGACTTTCTTTGGGTTATCTACTTATAAAATCTGGTGCTTGCTTTGGCAGCACATATCATACATTTAAGTCTGCAGATAGAAAAAATTTTACTTTTTCCTTTCCAATTTGGATGCTTATTATGCCCTTTTTATGATTAATTGCTCTAGCTAGAACTCTCAGTACAATGATGACTAGAAGTTGTAAGAATGGACATTCTTGCTTCTTTCTGATCTTACAGGAAAAGCTTTTAGTCTTTCACCATTGAGTATCATGTTAGCTGTGGGTTTTTCATATGTGACGTTTATGGTATTGAAGTAGTTTCCTCTTATTCCTAGTTTCCCGGGTGCGTTTATCAAGAAAAGATGTGGAATTTTGTCAAATGTGCACTTGTATGCATGTTATTTTCTTTTAACTGCATCCATGTCAATAGGATATTATTATTATTATTATTATTTTTTAAAGATTTTATTTCTTTGATAGAGAAATCACAAGTAGGCAGAGAGGCAGGCAGAGGGGTGGGGGAAAGCAGGCTCCCTGCCGAGCAGAGAGCCTGATGTGGGGCTCCATCCCAGGACCCAGAGATCATGACCTGAGCTGAAGGCAGAGGCCCAACCCACTGAGCAACCCAGGTGCCCCGTCAATAGGATATTATTGAATCTTTTTTTTTATGGTACCCAATCTGAGATGTTTATTATTTTAATAGGAGAATGTACTCCAGGCTCATATATTCTCTGAGGAATATTTTAAGCCATGAGAGAATAGCATTAACTCTTGAAGTTTAATCTTATGGTATAATCCTTAAATTTTTAACATATATCTAAACTTTTTTTCTATTGATGCCTAGCATTGGTCTCTATTTCTACTCTCTTCCTAAACAAAACGAAATTCTCAGCACATTTTTTTTTTTTTTACCTCTGTCCCTTCCATCATTTCTCAGGGAATTATGAAGTAGTATTCTTTTCCAGATTATTATATATTTAGT
The DNA here is from genome assembly GCA_004024625.1 of Mellivora capensis. Classification (NCBI taxonomy): domain Eukaryota; kingdom Metazoa; phylum Chordata; class Mammalia; order Carnivora; family Mustelidae; genus Mellivora; species Mellivora capensis. The sequence continues at coordinate 119,248 of PISX010003154.1, read as the reverse complement.
ATCCTCTGCATTTTCCCCAAACTTTCAAATTAAAATTACTGGGTTTATTTATTTATTTTTAAAAAAAGATTTTATTTATTTATTTGACAGAGAGAGAGTGAGCACAAGGAGGGGGAGTGGCAGGCAAAGGGAGAGGGAGAAGCCAGACCCCCACAGAGCAGGGAGCCTGATGTCCATGTCAGATCATGACCTGAGCTGAAGGCAGACACTTAACCAACTGAGCCACCCAGACGCCCCTATTGGTATTCTTTTCATCATAACTTCTTTTTTTAAATTCTAAATTTTTAAAAAATATTTTATTTATTTATCTGACAGACAGAGATCACAAGTAGTCAGAGATGCAGGCAGGGAGAGAGAGGAGGAAGCAGGCTCCCCGCAGAGCAGAGAGTCTGACGTGGGGCTCGATCCCAGGACCCTGGGATCATGACCCGAGCCGAAGGCAGAGGCTTTAACCCACTGAGCCACCCAGGCGCCCCCATTATAACTTCTTGTATTGTTGTTCTTCCTCTGTATCTACTTTGCATTCTGTTAGAATACATCTTTTCATAATTCTTTCTTCCTCAATTTTATAGGTATTAAAGTTTATATATAAGCGCTATATGTCTGAAGACAAAAAATATTCTTTAAATGAACACTTCTCTATAAATAAAATCTATTATTTAAAATATTTATATTGTTCATATTATATTTATATATTATTTATTTAATTTCTTGTATCTTCTTTCATCTTCCCGGTGTGGCTTGCCTTTTAATTTTCTTAATCATGTCTTTTGAAATATAGTTTTAAATTTTGATGAAGTCTAACTTATCTATTTTATCTTTGGTTGCTTGTGTTTTAGGTCTCATATCTAAGAAACCATTGTTTAACCCAAAGTCAGAATGATTTACACACCTGTTTTCTTCTAAAAGCTTTATAGTTTCAGCTCTTATATTTAAGTTTTATATATGTTTTCAGCTAATTTTTAAAAATTTATTTATTTGACAGAGAGAGAGAGAGAGAGATCACAAGTAGGCAGAGAGGCAGGCAGAGAGAGAAGCGGGAAGCAGGCTCCCCACTAAGCAGAGAGCCTGATGCAGGGCTCAATCCTAGGACTCTGAGATCATGACCTGAGATGAAGGCAGAGGCTTAATCCACTGAGACACCCAGGAACCCCTGTTTTCAGTTAATTTTTATATATGGTTTGAGGTAGGGGTCCACATTTATTCTCTCGCATGTGAATGTTCAGTTGTTTCAGAACCATTTGTTGAAAAGTCTATTCTTTTTTTTTTTAAGATTTTATTTATTTATTTGACAGTCTTGTTTCCTGAGATTAAGAGTCTCTTATGGTTTGTCTCCCTCCCTGGCTCCATCTTGTTTCATTTTTTTCTCTCCCTAACCCCCCATGACCCCCTGCTTTGCCTCTCAAGTTTCTCATATCAGAGAGATCATATGATAATTGTCTTTCTCTGATTGACTTATTTCACTCAGCATAACACCCTCTAGTTCCATCCACGTTGTTGCAAATGGCAAGACTTCATTTTTTGATGGCTGCATAGTATTCCGTTGTTTGTCTATCTATCTATCTCACATCTTCTTTATCCATTCATGAAAAGTCTATTCTTTGAATTTATTCTTTGAATTGAATTATTGAATTCTTTGAATAAATCCATTGAATTTCTTGGCAACCTTTCCAAAATCAGTTGCTCATAAATATGAGGGTTTATTTTTGGACTTTGAATTCATTTTTTAAAAGATTTTTAAAATTTATTCATTTGAGAGACAGAGACAGAGAGAGCACAAGCAGGGGGAGAGGCATAAGAAGACTACCCGCTGAGCTGAGAGCCGATGTGCGATTCTATCCCAGAACCTGCAGATAATGACCTGAACCAAAGGCAGATGCTTAGCCAACTGAGCATGCCAGGCACCCCTCAATTCTATTCCATTGATCTATGTATCTATCTTTGTACTAATACCATACAATCTTGATTACTGTAGCTTTGTAGTAAGTTCTGAAATTAGGAAGTATAAGTCCTCCAATTTTGTTCTCCCCCCCAAGATTGTTTTAGTTATTTTTGGCTCCTTGAATTTTCATATGAATTTTAGGATCAGTTTGTCAGTTTCTTTTTTTTTTTTTTTTAAAGAATTTATTTATTTATTTGACAGAGAGAGAGATCACAAGTAGGCAGAGGCAGGCGGAGAGAGAGGGGGAAGCAGGCTCCCCGCTGAGCAGAGAGCTCGATACAGGACTCGATCCCAGGACCCTGAGATCATGACCTGAGCCGAAGGCAGCGGTTTAATCCACTGAGCCACCCAGGTGCCCCAGTTTGTCAGTTTCTTCAAGAGAATTCATCTGGGGTTTTGGTAGAGATTGCTTTAATCTGTAGATTACTGTGGGAAGTATTGCCATCTTAACAGTATTTAGTCTTCCAATCATAAACACAGAATGTATTTCCATTTATTTAAGTTTTCTTTAATTTCTTCTAATTATGTTTACAGTTTTCAGTGTACAAGTCTTACACTTCTTCTGTTAAATTTATTTATAAATATTTTATTATTTTTGATACTATTGTAAGTGGAATTTGTTATGGGTTAAATTGTATCTCCCCAAAATCCACATGGTGAAGTCCTGACCTTCAGTATCCTAGAGTGTGACCTGATTTGGATTTAGTCTCTATGGAGGTAATCAAGTTAAAATGAGAATATTAGAGTGGGCCCTAATTCAATATGACTGGTGTCTTTATAAGAAGTGGAGATTGGTATGCAGATATGCATATAGTGAGAACACCAAAGACCAAAGTTATGCTGCCACAAGCCAAGGAACTACCAGAAGCTAGGAGAGAGGCCTGGAACAGATTCTTCCCTCACAGCCCTCAGAAGAAATCAATCCTGCCAACAGCTTTAATTTTAGACTTCTAGCTTCCAGAACTGTAAGACAAGAAATTTCTGTTTAAGCCACCCAGTTCATAGAATGTTGTTATGGCAGCTCTAGCAAACTAATACAGATTTATTTTCAGATAGTTCTAATGTGGTGTATAAAAATACAACTGATTTTTGTAGGCTGGTCTTGTATCCTGCAACCTTGCTGAACTCGTTTATTAGCTCTAATAATTTGTGGTGTGTGTGTGTGTTGTTTAGGATTTTCTACATTCTAGATTATGTTATCTCCAAACAGGGATAGTTTTACTTCTTCCTCTCCAATCTGGATGCCTTCAAGATTTGTAATTGAATACTTTTCTGGCTTTTTATTCACTCACATCTCTCTGGGGATACTAATTATACTTATTCTAAAGAATAGTATATTTTCTTGGGGCACCTGGGTGGCTCAGTGGGTTAAGCCTCTGCCTTCAGCTTAGGTCATGATCTCAGGGTCCTGGGATCTAGCCCCACATTGGGCTTTCTGCTCAGCAGGGAGCCTGCTTCTCCCTCTTTCTCTGCCTGCCTCTCCGCCTCCTTGTGATCCCTCTCTGTCAAACAAATAAATGAAATCTTAAAAAAATAATATTATGTTTTCTTAATTAACTCTAGGTCCTTAAATGTTAGTTTCCATTGGATGCATTGACTTCCTCTTTTGTGTTTATTTTCCTTGGTTGTGTGTTGTATTTCAAGGACATGTGATTGTGTTACTTTTGCCTTTGCGATTTCCTGTTTACCCACATAGGAACATTCCCGTTCCTGCCCAAGGAACATATGTAAGCCCAGCACTTATTTGTGAACCCAGTGGTGGAAGTTTCTGGAAAAGGGCTACTTGTCTTCTTGGGAGTTGCCCCAGGCTGTCAGGCCTCTGAGGCCCAAGTGCCTACACCTACTGTCTCTGTCTTGGGGCAAGTGAAGGAGGAGGATAGAGGGCCTAATGCCCCAATGCCCCCAGAATCTTCACCCCTCACCCCTCAGTAGTCCAGGCCCTTCTGCTCTTGTGACTCCTTCCTCTCAGAGCATCCAACATAACCCGCCTTTTACAGTAGTCTTCTCCTGATATGTCAAATATTTTATCATATAAATTTATGGCCACAAGTGACTGGAAAACTGACCTCTTTGGTTTCATCCTCTCATCTGTACCGTAGACACACTATTTCTCTCTTAAAAGGTCAACATGGAAATGAACACAGAACATTTTGGACAGCACCTAAGCACTGAGCTGCATTCAGTGTCTAAGACTGCCCTCATCACCTCAGGCCTGTGAGGGCTATTCCTCACAGGCTGGCATGGGATAGACAAGCGAGGAAAGTGACTATCCCATGACGGCCTGTCTGTAGCCCTGAGACCCTGAGCACACTCTGTGGGAATGTAGAGGAACAGAAAGATTCCCAACCTGGCTGCAATGCCTGGAGAATTCCAGAAATTCCAAGCTTTACTGTCTTTGCTGGAGGTACCCCCCATGATGGGTGCCAAGCCCTTGGTAGTGGCTATGTGACTGATGCTCATGGGAGCGTGCTCACACACACAGTGCTCACATGTATGCCTCCTACCCCTGCTTCTCATATGTGCACCCACAGAGACAGGCATATGCACTGCACACACCCCAGCACGGATGTGCACACATAAGTGCACTGGCACAGTTTCATTCTTCAGTTTTTCTCTTTCATTATCTTTTAAAGATTTTATTTATTTATTTGCTAGAGAGAGAGAGAGAGCACAAGCATGAGCGCACGAGCAGGGGGAGGGGCAGGCAGAGGGAGAAGGAGAAGCAGGCTCCCCACTGAGCAAGGACCCTGGGATCATGACCTGAGCTGAAGGCAGACGCTTAACTGACTGAGCCATCCAGGTGCCCCTGTCTTTCTTTTTCCATGGTTATCTCTACTTCTTCTTTACCTTTTCCTGTTCCTTTTCCACTTTTTCTCAAGGAATCTTCTCTTCATCTGTCTCCCTCTGTCTTCTCCCAGCCTCATTTTTGGTTTTCTGTGTTGTTTCACTAGCCATTGGCTACGCTGCAGGCAGAGGAGCAGCGGGGGTTCAACAACACTCTCTCCACCATGCCAGCCCCTCATGGGGGTTTGGCTCCAGCTCATGGAAGGTAAGGAAAATGCTGCTCCACTGCTCTGGACTAAGCAGGGCTGGGTCAAGGTCAGGGGCAACACTAGTGTGAAAATCAGGACCAGAGACCCTCTGCAGTGAGCTCAGACAGCGCAGTCACCGCTGTCCTATGGTGAGGCCCAGGGCACCTGCCCAGAACACCTAACTCTCCCTTCCCTCATTCCCTGGGCAGGGGTTTATGGGCCATACCCCCTAGAGGCAGCTGTGGTTCCAATCCTGGGGTCACCAGAGGAGGTACCTCTGGTCCAACCTGGAAGAATGATTGGGGCTTTAGCTATGGACAACTCAAGAGCAGGTAAGGGGGCTCACAATGAATGGGATGGGCCTGCAGTGGGGTGATCTGGATTCTGCCTAATCCCTGCCATTGGCTTAGAGCAAGTTTCCCAACTTCTCGGGGCTTAGTCTCCTCCTTTGTAAAATGGCTGCCTATTTCCCCCATAGAATGTGAGTGTAGCTTATAGCTACACCCAGCTAAGTGAACATGAATCTTTCCTTGTGTTTCTCACTTCTGTGCCTGTTTTTTCTATGCACTCAGTCACTCATTCACTTATTTAATGAGCATGTGCTGAGGGCAGGGCACCATGCATCAAGGGAGCAGCAGTGTCATCTAGCCCTGACCCTCTGAAAGCACCACGCCTTCCCTCTCCTCTAGGAGTCCTTCAGCTTATGGGCCCTTCCAACCTAGAGCCCATGGCCTGCTTTCTTAAAGCTGATATTTCAAAGCAGATAAATCAGAAGGATGGAGAAAACTTTCTAGTCAGTTATGATCTGTTTAGATTAAACACAAAACTGTTAAAAGTAGCATCCACATAGGAACTTTTTATCTACAGTAGGATATTTTATGCAAATGAGAAGAGTCATTTAATTTGTGAGGAGAGACAGAGTTGAATTTTGACAAACACATCAACTGCCAGAAAGACAGGAGTGTTCAGTTGATGGGAACACAACTCTCTCTGTGTATGGCTCTCCCCTTTCTAAGGGAGAAAGGAGTGAGGAAGGGGAGATAGGAAGGGGGGCATCCACACACCATGGGTGGTCTGACCTATGCTGGGTCAGGAGCCTGGGAGATAAGAGAAGCAGGCAGTGTGGCCCATGGGGCTCCATGTTCTTCCTCTTCAAGACCAAGCATACCTTTTTTTCAGGGAGGCCCAATGTGCTGTGTGGGAGACAGGGCACTAAATATACTCCCTAAGAAATTCTATCAGCCTCTAGGCATTATCACTCTCAAATGAATGTTTCCATTATTCAAAACCAGTCTTTAGTCTTGGAGAGCTTGCCCTGATGGTCTAGTTAAGCAAGCTTTGGGAGGTGTGTGTATGTCAACCTCTGCTCACTGCCATGTGCTGGGCACTTTCCTGGTGTCTTCCATGTGTTACTTTCTGCTTTATCTGAAAAGGGGCCTCAGTTTTACTCCACTTTACTGATATGGAGTATCTGTTGCTTGCAGGGTACAAAAGACTTGCCCAAGTTCAAATAGCCAGTAAGTGGCAGATCCGGGATAAGAACTAGCTATGGCCACGTCAAAGCCCTCTGGGGCCAAAGCGCTCTCTGCATCTAGTGCAGGCATTCCTAGTGTCCTTTGCCTCTCAGTTTGGGGAAAAATCCCTTCCCTTCAAACTCTCATGCTCTGTGCGGTCCTACAATTGCTTTTGGCTTCCACAGAAGAGAATTATGTGGCCAGGAAGGCTCACAAACTGACCTTCAGCAGCATGGGAATGAAGGAAAGGCAGTGACCAGAGAGTGGCTGTTGGGAAGATCCCATCCACTCTGCCCCCAGGATAGCAGATCCCCTTTGATACCACCATGCAGAGACTGCTCCATCTTCACGGGCCTCAGCTGGAGATCTGCTGCTAGTGACTCAGTGCCCAGAAGGAATAGGCTCAATTCACAGGTTCTCAGTATGCAGCCAGGAAGGAGGTCATGTTTATTGAGCATGTATGTTGGGCCAGACATCTTTTAGTGGAATTCTCCCTTAGGAAGCCCTGTGAGATAGACATGATTGTCTCATTGAACAGGTGCATAACAGAGTCTGGGAGGTTGGCAGTACGTGATTATTTGTGCATTAATGTTGGTCTTCCTGCCAGACTCTTGGCTTCAGAAGACCTTATAAGCCCAGCACCAAGCAATGCCATTTGTTGTCTGACCCCAAATCTAAATGGCTTTAACTATCCAGAGGAAGAAGGCTAAGGAACCCAGCTGTGGGGTATCCTTTACTCTAGAATCATTGCCCCAGAAATTCTCTGCCCTTGGAGCCATGTAGTACAGAACAGGGACTTTGGTGTGAGGCAGATCTGGGTTATAGTCCTGGATTCACCACTCACTGGCTGTGACTTAGTATCTCTGAGTCTCAGGTTCTTGTCTATAAAATGGGAGCAGCAGCAGCAGTGCCCACCCCACGGGATTGCTATGACAATCAGAAGAGAGGCGAGATTAGTGTATGTGGGATATAGGAAGTGGTCAGTAGACGGTAATCCCCCAGGAGCAGAGAAGGAGCAGTGTTGCATCACTCAGTACCGGGAACAGGGAGTTTCAGTTCAAATGGAGCTAATGTCCAACCCAGAAGTTATGTTGGAACCTGTAGTGTCCTCCCAATGTGACTTTCTCCCTCTTGTAGTGGCTCCTGATACTCTCAGGATTTCTTCATAAAGGTGGACCCATAAAAGCACTTTCTTTCCAATTCAAGAGATAGTGGAAACCAAAACTTCACAGTGTAAACACTCAAACAAGAAAGAGAAAGCGTGTTTTGGCCAAGAGGCAGAGCCATGAGATCAGATTGTGTTGGTCGGGCAGAATGTGACATTTTGGGGGACACATCACATATTTCTCTCCAGGGTGTTTGCCAGCATCCAGTGCTCTCATGGCATCCATTTATACCTAATATTTGGCCTCCCAGTCCCTAAGTGACTTGGTGCCTCATACTTTAGAGGTGCAGCTAGATTACACAAGAAGGGGCATATCAGCTATCTGTGGCATTTGCAGGGCACTTGGGCACATCCCTACCCAATTCCTAGTGTCTGACAGAAGGTCCTTCTTCCTGACGGCCAGAGGGCCAGGAATGCTGTTAAACCCTGGCCTGTGCTCTGTCCTTGGTGCTGACCAACATGGCCCTTCCAGGTGGCCAGCTGCCAGGGACCCTCAGGCAGAGTGTGGGATTTCCAGTCTTTGTATGAAGCTGGATTTGGCTGCAGAGTTTGTGAGCCTTCATTGTACCAGAAGACTCTAAATCCTTAGAATTTCCCAAGTGATAGGAGTATTTTTGTTTTTCATGGTGGGCCCTCAGACCACACCTTAGTTTAAGCTAACAAGGTGACTCAGGATAGGCGCTAGTCATAACAGAAAGACCAATCATGTGATTAGAGGATTGGGACCTTGAGTCACATGACATCAGTCCAACTTCTGGGGAGGGGAGCAGGTTGGAGATTGAACCACGTGGGCAATGAATAATTCAATCATGCCTATGTAATAAAACACTGGACACAGAAATAGAACTCTGAACACAGAAGCCCAGGTGAACTTCCCTGATTAACAGTACTCTGTGGTGGTAGGGTGACACATTCTGACTCTGTTGGGAGTGGACATGGAAACTTTGTGTTTGGGACACTCCCAGATCTTGCCCTATGAGACTCTTTTTTTGGCTGGTCCTGATTTGAATCCTTTTAGCTATGGTAGGACTCTAATCATGAGTACAGTGCTGAGGTGAGTTCTGTGAGTTCTTCTAGTGAATTATCAAACTTGAGAGGTAATGGGAACCTCTAAATTTGTAGCCAGTTGGTCACAAGCTTAGGTGGCCTTGGGACCCCTAAGCTTGCAGCTTGTTTCTTAAGTTATTGTAGTCTTGTGGGGACTGTGTCCTTACCCTGTGAAGTTTGGTCTAACTTGGGGTAGTTAGTACCACAGGTACATTGCACAGATCCTTCTGTATTAGTCCTGCTTCAAGACTGCTACACTGGTTCCTCCTCCTGTTGGAACACCTAGCCCCAGGTGGCCACATGGCACCATTTTCAACCCCTTCAATTCCTGGCTTAGATGTCAGCTCAGTGGGGAATATCATAGAATTGTAATCTCTAACCCTGGTACCTTTTATCTTTTCCCCCTGCTTTTTGTCCTTAGCACTTCTCATCTCTTAACATACAATATAATTTCTTTTAAAAAGTGTTTATTGTAGACATCTGCCCCTAGAATTCCCATGTGGTAAGGGGATTTTACCTGTTTTTGATCACTGTTCTGACCTAATGGTGAAAGTAGTGCCTGGCAGGTAGTAGGTGCTCAAGAAATAGTTGTTTAGTGAATAAATGAATAATAGCAAAAATACATTAGCTCCCCAAATGTCAACTAATAGCAGACCAAATAAATATAACAGAATACCAAACAATAGCCAACATGAATAAACTACACTCATCAATGTGGTATATCTCACAAACATAATATTAATGATACAAGTAAGTGACTGTAAAAAATAGAGTATGATTCTATTCACAAAAGCTCAAGAATAGCCATACAGATCCAAGGATAAAAGTTTAAACAGAGGCAGGGAAATAAATATCAGATAATGGTTACCTCTGGGAGGGAGGTGGTAGGGGAAGGGGATATGAGGGCAAGCAATTGGGAAAAGACACAAGGGGGCTTCTCATGTACTGGCAGTGCCCTATTTCTCAACCTAAGTCCTGGTTCCATTCGTATTCTCATTGTGATTATTCCTGAAACTACATACACATTTTATCCATTCTTCTGTATGTATCATATATTTTTACAATTTAAGAAAAGGAAAGAGGGGCGCCTGGGTGGTTCAGTTGGTTAAGCATCTGACTCGATTTTGGCTCAGGTCATGATCCCAGGGCCCTGGGATTGAGCCCCTCATTGGGCTCTGCACTTAGTGGAGAGTCTCTTGAAGATTCTCTCTTTCCCTCTCCCCCTGATCTCTCCTCACTCATGCTCTCTCTCTAATAAATAAATAAGTCTTTTTTTATTAAAATTTTTTATTTTTTTATAAACATATAATGTATTTTTATCCCCAGGGGTACAGGTCTGTGAATCACCAGGTTTACACACTTCATAGCACTCACCATAGCACATACCCTCCCCAATGTCCATAACCCACCCCCCTCTCCCTCCCACCCTCCCCCTAGCAACCCTCAGGTTGTTTTGTGAGATTAAGAGTCACTTATGGTTTGTCTCCCTCCCAATCCTATCTTGTTTCATTTATTCTTTTCCTGCCCCCCAAACACCCCATATTGTATCTCCACTTCCTCATAGCAGGGAGATCATATGATAGTTGTCTTTCTCCGATTTACTTATTTCGCTAAGCATAATACCCTCTAGTTCCATCCACGTTATCGCAAATAAATAAGTCTTTTAAAAGAAAAGGAAAGGAAGAACTATAGGAGGATGACAGAGTAGTGTTGAGTTCTCAGTTCCATTGATGAATTTATAGTGAATTTAGAGTGATAGCAGGGCTGTATGATTGCCTCTAGCAGCACTTAGATACCTGAGGGGACATCTGGAAAAGGCAGAGTTGGATTTATCTGTCACTGGAGTTTTGCCAGGTGGGAGATAGAAGGTAAAAGAACCAAGAAAATCCAGTGTATTGCCAAGGGAACAATTGAAAATCCATTCTATGGAAACAAAGCTAAAAAGGAAGGCAAGTGAAGTCAGGAGGGAGAAAACTGAAATCCTGGGAAGAACTGGTTTGGATGGAAAATCAGAGGTCTAGAGGACCTAGTCATTGAACTGGGTTCCACGGAAGTAAACAGGTATAAGCCAGTGCATTCCTTGTGATGAGAAGTCTTGAAGGAGAACACATTTGAGGCAAGAAAATGTCTAGGTGTAGCAGGAACAGTGGTGGCTGAATTGTCATGGGGTGTATGTGTTTTAGTTCCCATAACCTGCAGAAATCCCGCTACCCCAAAGCCAGCCCCAATAAAACAACACTCAAAGAACTACCAGTGTCCAACTATGTAGGTGCTCCTTGGGATGTGCTCCGGAGCGTGGACAGCAAGACTGCCTCGGGCCAAAGGACTGCTGGCTTTTCTCTTTTTCTCTGACCCAAGTACTTCTGGTTTTATCTGCAGCACATGTCAAAGTGCAAACACTTCTTACCTTCATGAGCATGACTACCCTGTTCTAAGCAGCCATCATTCAGCATCTGACTATCTGAACAGCCTTTAACTGCTCCCTCCAATTCCCCTGTGCACCCTACAGACTTCTTCATTTTGTGCAGTGGCATTGCTATATTCACTGGCAGCAATAAGTCATCCCAATTCCCTCCATAATAATAGATACAGCAAAAAGGAGGGGAAAACTGAAAACCTATGGACAACATCTGAACAAAAAAAGAGATGACAGGGTAGCCACAAGAAGCTCCTAATTATACTGGAGATTAAAATTACTTTTTAATTTACAGACAGTAAAATTCACTCTATTAGGTGTATAGTTATTTTGGGTCTTGGCAAATGCATAGTCATGGGACCACCACCACAAATGAAGACACAGATATACTTCCATGGTCCCTCAAAATTTTCCTATGCTGTAGTCAATCCTTCCTACTCCTCCGTCCCACCAACCCCTAGGGACTGCCAGTCTGTTCCCCACCTGTACAATCTTGCCTTTTCAGGAAGTCATATAAATGGAATCATAGTTTGAATTGTTTTGAGTCTGTTTTCTTTCACTTCTTTCATGTTGCTGAGTGGTATTCCATTGTATGGCTCTTTGTTTACCCATTTGTTTACCCATTCACTCACTGAAGGTCTTCTGGGTTGTTTCCAGTTTTGTCTCAAGAACTAACAGAATATGAATTACATTTAGTAGCAATATAGATTTGGACCTGATTAACCAACCTGACCTAACTGATTTATGCAGAATGTTCATTCTTTTCAAGGGCATATGGGACATTTACCAAAATAGAACATATTCTGGACCATAAATGTATGAGTAGATTCCAGAGAATTGAAATCATTCAGAGTTCATCCTCTGCCTATTGCATAACTGAACTGGACTCAGGAAGATACCTAGAAAACCTCCTAGTATTTGGAAACTAACTAATACCCTTCCAAATAATTTATGGATCAGAAAGGAAATTAAGGGGCTCCTGGGTGGGTCAGTTGGTTAAGCAACTGCCTTTGGCTCACGGCATGATTTCAGGGTCCTGGGATCAAGCCCCGCATGGGGCTCCCTGCTCAATGAGAGGTTGCTTCTCCCTCTGTCCCTCCCCCTGCTTGTGCTCTCTCACTCTTTCTTTCTCAAATATATTAAAAAATATCTTGAGCTAACTTATAATAAAAAACTTCAGACTTGTGAGAGACAGTAAAGCAGTGCTTGGAATGTATAGCTGTAAATAAATAAATAAATAAATATATAGAAAAGAAGGCTGAGGGATGCCTGGGTGGCTCAGTGGGTTAAAGCCTTTGCCTTTGGCTCAGGTCACGATCCCAGGGTCCTGGGATTGAGCCCCACATCGGGCTCTCTGCTCAGCAGGGAGCCTGCTTCTCCCTTGGCCCCCCCCATGCCTGCTTCTCTGCCTATTTGTGATCTCTGTCTGTCAAATAAATAAGATCTCTAAAAAAAAGAAAAGGCTGAAAACCAACAAGCCTAGCTTCCAACTTAAGAAACTGAAAAACAAAACAAAACAGTAAATATCTTCCCCAAAACAGAAATACAGACATAATAAAACAAACGGTAGACATCAATGAAATAGAAGGCACAATAGAGAAAACTCAACAAAGGCAAAAGTTTTCTTTGAAAAATATGGTAAAATTGACAAAACTCTAGCAGGACTGATCAAGAAAAGAAAGGGAAAACAAAGATTCCCAATATCAGAATGAAATGTGGGACATCGCTACATACTCTGCACACATCTGTGGGCTAATATGAGGATGTTATGAACAACTTGTTAGTAAATCTGAAAATTTAGCCAAATTAAAGATATTTCAAAAACAATTTATCAAAAGTGACATGAGAAGAATTAGATAATCTGCAAGGCCCTGGATCTATTAAAAAAAAATGAATCTAATTTAAAACCTTCCCGTAATGAAAATCAAGGTACAGATGGTTATTAATATTCTCACTGAAAATCAATTGAGCACAAATTTACAATTTGTTTGCTATCATTTATGTATATTATACTTTAAAAAGTTATAATAAGTGTTCAGTTAATAACAAATGCTCACTTGAAAAAATTCAGTAGTGGATGGGGGTACTGGTGAAACAAATTGGCCACATTTTTATAATTGTTGATGCTGAGCCATTGGGCTTACCACCTTCTTAGCTCCCATTTTTGTAAATGTTAGAAATTTTTCAAAATAAAATGTTTTTGTCAAGAAAAGTCAGATAGGGGTTGGGGTGGGGGTGCCTGGGCAGCTCAGTCATTAAGCATCTGCCTTCAGCTCAGGTCATGATCCTGGGGTCCTGGGATCCCACCTGCATCAGGCTCCTTGCTAGGCAGGAAGCCTGCTTCTCCCTCTCCCACTCCCCATGCTTGTGTTCCCTCTCTTGCTGTCTCTCTCTGTCACATAAATAAAATCTCAAGGGAAAAAAAAAGTCAGACCATAACATTACTCTGCAAAACCCTCTACCAGCTTGGCATTGAGTCAAACTCACCATGGGCCAATGGCCAACCAGGCTCTCCCTGATCTGGTCACCTGTCTGCTTCCTGGAATCTCGTTCTCTACCACACACACCACTCATTTGCACACCACTCTGTCCCCTTGTTATCACTTGCACACACCCCACACACATTCTCACATCAGGGCCTTTGCACCCTATGCCCCGAGTGTCCATTCTTCGGATTCAGCATGGCTTGCTTCAGTAGGGTCTTGGCTCAGATGTCACCCCTTCAGCAAAGACTTCCCTGACCTGCCAAAGTAAAATAACTCCACAAACTGGACTCCCTATATCCTCTCTCCTCTGTGCTTTTCTCCAAAACGTCTGCATCATCTGACATATGAAATATTTTCTTGTGCTTGTCATTTACTGCCTGCTTCCCGCAAGAATTCAAACTTCAGCCAGACAGGGGGATTCACCCCTGTATCCCAGTGCCCAGCATGGCACCCAGCATGCAATAGGCACTTAATAAATATGTACTGAATGAATGAGAAAGAAATGTCCTCAGCCTCTCCAAGGCAGGGGTGGGCGATGTCTATGGAATACTTCCCCTTTCTTCCACCCAGACCTCTTTATCCTGTGAGCTTCCTGGCCCTAGACCTGTGCCACATTCACTTGAGTTTGTGTCTGTAAGGGTCACTCCTGACCCCTGAGGTTGTGACCAGAGAACAAGGATGCCTGCTCAGAGAACAGGAAGCTTCACTGGGAGCCAGAAGACTTGGATCCCACATCCTCCTTATGATGCTTTTGGAGAAATGGGGACTATGGATGGTTTTTTGAATCATCCCCATTTTGAATGGGGACTCAGGGTAGTTTTTGAATCTTGATTTGTCTGCCTGATCCTGTGGTCATTTCATTTCCCTACCATCAGTTTACTCATCTGTGCAATGGGAACAAAAGTAACACCAACCCTATAGGGTGGTTGTGATGTTTAAAGGGAATAATCGAAGGGACCAGGAGTTGCCCACGGAAGTGGTTTCAGAAGCCAACATTTGGACAGCTCTAGGGAGTCCCCAAAGGTTCTTTTCACCTGAGGTGGCCACATCACCTTTGGGGTGGTTTATTGAATTATCCTCTTTAAAATGAAGGCTGGCTCGCTTTCTCCCTGCACTCTCTCTATGCCTCCTACCCTCATCCCGTCCTGCGCCCTGCGCCCGGGCCACGCGCTTTACCTCTCCTTCCACCTTAGTCCTGCACTTTCCGTCTCCACGCGCCCGCCCCGCGCCCTCCCTCTGCCTGCGCCCGCCCCACACCCTCGCCCCGCGCTTGCCCGCTCCCCGCGCTCTCGCGCCCGCCCGCTCCGTGCCCGTTTCGTGCCCGCTCCGTGCCCGCTCCGTGCCCGCTCCGCGCTCGCTCCGCGCTCGCTCACTCGCGCTCCCCGGCGCCGGCTGCGGAGGGAGCCGCTCTGCCCGCAGCTGGCGCAGCGCGGGGGCGGCCGCGGGTGGGCGGGTGCCGCGGGCCCGGGCGCCGAGCATGAGCCGCCGCCGGCGCGGGCCGCGCGCTGCTCGGGGCCCGACTGCGGCGCGAGGGCTGCGCGGGAGCTACGCCGGCCCGGACCGAGGTAGGCAGCGGGCGTCGATCCTCAGTCCCTCGGTCCCTCCCTCTCTCCCGCGGGCCGTCCCCTCCGGTCGCCAGCGCGGGCGGGGCATACGCGGGTCCTGGGTCCCGCCCGGCGTGACTGTCGCGGGGCCGGGGCATCCGCTCCCGGCACTGGCCGTGGGACGCGCGTGCAGGAGGGCGTGCGGGAGCCCAGCGCGGAGTTGCCGAGAACTCCACCCCGGGCTGGACAGCGCCAGGACCCCCGATCCCCAGCGCCCGCGGGGCAGCAGGCGATCTCTGCCTGGGCGTGGCGGGAGTGCCCTCGGCGGGCGGGCGTGGGCACCGGCTGGCTGGTCCGCTGCCCCGGGCCTGGCGTGGGAGAGGGGGCTGGGGAATCTGAGGAGCTCGGGGCTGCGCAGTTGGAAGTTTCCATTTGCTTCTCTGCATTCTGGGCCCCGCGGTGGCATCTCACGCCCTTGCTTGTGTGGCGAAGAAGTGGGGCGTGAGCTCAGCATCTGAAGGGAGACGACCAGGGCGAGATGCCCCTCTCTGCACTGTGGGCAAGGGTCATTTCAAGGACCGTGCTCTCTTTGCCTCATGTCTCGCAGGTGTAGCTGGTTCTGGGCTGCGCGTGTGAGGGGGGAGGGGGCTACTGCTGTCTGGGGAGGACAGGCAGCAGGCCCTTGCCCCCTGCATCTCTAGCTGCTTCTGAGCGCAGGAGCTGATGGATATTTACAGGGAGGCTGCCTGCCTCTTGGGAGCCACCTGGGGGCTGAGATGTGGTGGTGGCTGGGCACCCTGGTTCCCTGCTTGGAGCTGTGAGCCCCATCTGGTTTATCCTCCCCACTGCTGTGGTTCTTCTCCCACCCTCTGGAGCCAGGGCAGGGCCACCTGCTCTAGGAGTCCAGGAGA
Source organism: Mellivora capensis (assembly GCA_004024625.1). NCBI lineage: Eukaryota > Metazoa > Chordata > Mammalia > Carnivora > Mustelidae > Mellivora > Mellivora capensis. The sequence goes on along the minus strand of PISX010003154.1, from coordinate 103,191 downwards.
TAGGTTGGCATTCAGGGGAACCTCAAAGAGGCAGTACTCTGCTCTGCCCCTCAGGGGTCTTCCACCTGCTTCTGGACACAGTCTTGCCCAGTGCAGCCTAGATTGGGTCCAGGCCTTCCCTCCCAAATAGGAGGCCTAGAGTGCAAAACAGCAACTCCTGTTATGAGCAGGGAGCTAGGGAGTTAGGAGCCCACAGGTCTTGACTTCTGAGCTGTGGGCAGGCTGGGGGCCTCTCAGGGACTCAGCTTCCCCATTTGTAAATGGTTTCAGTGACTTTAAGGGCTATTTCCCCCCTGACATCCGGGGAAACTTTGCATTGGAACCTCAGGAACCCAGCCCAGAATAGGAGGGGGGCATCCAGAGTGGGAGGAAGTGGAAAACCTTGGCTCCGGATGCGTGCATGGGTTCTGTGTCCCTCTAGCTTTTATTTGTTGTTAGGGACACGGGTCATAGTGCCCAGCACCCCTCTGGGTGGTCATGGCTGGGTAAAGCATGACAGTGGAACCCACAGACCTTGACCCTGAGAAGGGAATGAGCAGTAGAGACCCACATGCTGACAGCCTCCCATCACAGCTGTGTACTCTCACACATGGCTCCTGGATTTGGGAGCACCCAAAGCAGGTGGCCCCAGGTATGCCACAGGGGCCTGAAAGCCAGCCAGCAAGTTTGTTTTTCTCTGGGAGGCATCCTTGAACTGCCAGCCTGATGGCTCCCTTCCACCTGGCAAATTGTGGAAATGGAACAGTTCACGCAGAGCAGAGGGTTTTTTGGTGTAACTTAGCAACTGCAGGCAGAGGAGGAGGGTGGGGGAGAAACACCCGAGCTCCGTGTTTGGCATCTGGACTGGGCTGTCCTGAGTGAGGCGGGGGCTTGTGGATCTGGCCAAGTGGGGAGGGTGTCCTGGCGCAAGGGGCCCCCTTGGGCTGACCAGGGGAGGAACAGACCCACTCGTCCATCCCCTGGGTCCTTCAGAGGAGATTAGTGGGGGGCGGGGATGCTCAGGTATGACCTTAGAGCTCCCGCATACACCTGTCTCCTGGACAGTATTGGAATAGCTCTTGTTGATTTCTGGTTTTTAACCACAGAACCCTCTTCTTGAGCCACACAGAAGCCAGATTTGTCAAAAGGCCAAGTGAGGCTCAGGTCTCAGGGCATCCAACCACAGTCCTCAGAAGTGGAGGTGTAGAATGTGCGCGTCTGTATCAGCCTACTGTGGAAGAGGGGCTCCGGGCCTCCCCAGCAGGGTGGACTGGGGGCAGGTCCCAGGGCCCTGGTGGCAGAGAGGGCTGGGGAGGCAGATCGGGGCCTGTCCAGGTGATGCTAGCCATGCTGCGGTGCTGCTCCTGGTGCAGAGCCACAGCCCCCGGCGGCCCCCCGCTGGGACTGCTCTTCCCTCCCACCTTCCCTCCTGAGGCCATCTGCTTCAGGCCTGGTCTGCTCTGGCTGTTTTTCTCTCAGAGCTTCCAAATGTTGAGCCGAAATCTGCCTCCAGTAACTCCCACCCGTTCCAGGCTGCCTCTCGGTTCCTTTGCCCTTGCTTGCCCACCTCCCTCCTGCGGATGAGTGTTTACTTAGCAACCTGTCTTCCAGGCAGAATCTGAGGCGGGAACAGGGTGCGAGGGAGGGAGGCCTATCATCTCGGGGTGCCGAAGTGGCATCAGGTGGGGAGGCTGCCACACCATGGCAGTGAGGGGAGGGCCCCTGACACCCACCGGGCACATGCCAGGCGCAGCCCCCTAGCCTGCAGGGCTCTGGGGAGGATGCTCTGCCCTTTCTTCAGAGTATGTTTCTTTCTCACCTCTTCCTGGGCACAGAGCCTGGGGCTGTGAGGCTGCGTGTTTACGTGTCAGAGACTGAACACAGGAGATGCCTGGCTGGCACAGAGTGGGCTATGGGTCCCTTCAGAATGTCCCCAGACTGGGGACACCAGGCAGCTCCAATCTGACATCCCTGGAGCAGGGTTTGGGAAGGTCAGCTGATGGCAGCCTGGAGTGCATGGCAGGAAATGTGGAAGGGAAAGCCTGAAAGCCCCGTTATGTCCTGGCCTGTCCAGAGCATGGGAGGGACAAGGATGAGGTACCGAGGAGCAGGGCTCATCCCTGGGAATGGAGGACCCTGGGAATTCACCTCCTGGGATGGGCTTCAGAGAGGCTTGGGAGAGGCGTCTGGCTGACAGTATGAAAGTTTTAGGAACCACAAGGATGCCTGCCAAGGTGGGGGCGGTATGACTGCTGCCTGCCACTGACCCTGCCCGAGGGGCCACCGTAACCTGGCCTCAGGTATCCGAATGCTCTCCTCTGCAGAAGCATTTCTGAAGAACCGTGTAGGTGCCTTTGAATATGGTTCAGGGAATCCCCTGATGATCCCATCTGGGGAAGCTCCTACCCACCTCATTTATTTGCTAGGGAAGTGTCTCAGGATTCCTGTAGGTGGTGGGGGGGTGGGATGTGGACATAGCACAGAGAAAAGAGCCCCTCACCCTATCATGGTTATGCACCTGTGCTGGGTCTGGGCAGACAGGCTGTGGGTCTGGGCTGCCCTGCATGGTGGTTGGTGGTGGGAGCTCAGAGCCTGCCATGTCCCTTCTGAGCAGCAGGGTGAGTTCAGGGAGCTGGGGGCCAATATTAGCTCAAGGAGAGGCTTGGCACTGGGCCTCGCCGTGTGTCCCTGACTCTTTAGAGGAAAACACCCCATTTTGCCCATAGGCCACACACTGTGAGCCCCCTGAGGCAGGGAGCCAGCCCTGCGGGCGAGACATTAGGCACTCAGGCGACACTTCATTCCATTGTCCAGCTCTCCTGTCACTTCCTCACAGGGGAGGTGTTGCTGTTGACAGGCGATGTCTTCAAAGTTGATATGATTTTCTTTTTAAAAATTTTAAAAAATATTTTATTTATTCATTGAGAGAGAGAGCACACAAGCAAGGGAAAGGCAGAGGGAGAGAGAGAATCTTGAGCAGACTCCACGCTGAGTGTGGAGTCCTACCTGGAGCTCCATCCCACGACCCTGAGACCCTGAGATGACGACCTGAGCCCAGATCAGGAGTCTGACGCTCAGCGGCTCAGCTGATGGAGCCGCCCAGGCGCCCTTCCTTTCATAAAGCTTCTTCAGCTTAAATACAACAAACTGCTGTCTGCTGTCCCCCCCACCCCCAGCTATTTTCCCCCTTCTCTCCTCCCCTGCAAGTAGGCTGACTCTGAAGCCATGTTCCCGCTGGCTCACTCCATATCCTCACTTCCCACTCGCTCCCAGCCCACTCCAATCTGGTGCGCCCTCTTCACTCCTGCGAAATTGTCTTCAGGTGCCTGTGGACATTGATGGCCCTCCCGGTGTTCATGGTGCCTGCTCCCAGGCCCACCCCTGGGCCTCCGTGTCCTCTGGCCACCCTGCAGACCTCTCTGCAGGTCTCCCGCCTCTCCTTGGGCCACTCGCTCTTCCTGTTCCTCAGGACCTGGACCTATGCCCTTTCCTCCCCAGCCATGGCTCCTGGTCCCTCTCCTGCTGATCCCGTCCTAACTCCTATCAGCGCAGCCTGTCCTCTGGGCTCTGTCAGTGGTCCAGCCCAAGCCACTCAGATGACCATGGGGAGCCTGTCTGCTGTCATTGTGCCCCCGAATCTGACCTGCCCCAGCTCCCTGTCCAAGTAGTCGGGATGGCCAGGGCCTCCCTCTTGCCTCTCCAGGTATGTCCTCACATCGACTGAGTGTTCAACCCGTCACCCCAGACCTCTCTTCCACCCCCTTCCCCTGCCTATTGCTATCTCCATGGGTCAGGCTGCCTCCCCTTGCCCTAGACACCAGCAGCAGCCTCCTTCCCATGCAGTTCCTTCCCTATACCACACCTAGGTGACCTTTTTAACCTCTTTGTAAAAAATCTCCAAACCTTCTGTTCCCATGCAGGACTCCCTATCCTGAGCTAGTTGGTCCCCAGCCTTCCTGGGTGGTGCCCCAGGCCTCTGCAGCACATTGCCCCTGTGTAATTATCTGTGATCTCTTGGAGTCAAGTGTATACTTGGCCTGTTGCCTCCTCAGCTCCAGACGGTAGCTGAGCTGGTGGACTCAGCAAGCCGTCCTGGAACAGTGTGGAAGCGGTAATGTCCATGTGTGATGGGGCAGAGACACACAGATCTGCGTGGGATCATAGGCTGGGGGCGCCTGGTCTTTCCCATGTTGCTGTCCCCCCAGCAGGGGGAGGAGAGGGGAGCAGACCCAAAGCTCTGCAAGGGGCAGTCTCTGGGGAGCTGGGCTAGTTCAGGAAGGAGTAGTGGGGGTAGGGCTGGAGGGCCAGGCTCCTGCCCGTTGTCACCACCACTTCTTCAAGTGTCACCCTCAGACTCTACCTTGAAGAGAGAGTTCTCCCTGGATCTGGTTGCCATGGCAACACTGTTAACAAAGAGTAGCTTTGGTGGAGGAGGCTGGCTCACCCAGAAGCTGAGGGGGCTGGGAGAGGGTGTGCCCGTTCTGATGGGTTTATTAGCTAAGCTGGTTTCCCCACCCCCACGGCTGCCTGAGCGGACCCCTCCCCGGACCTTCTCTGCCTGTGGCGTGCTCTGGGCCTCTGCTACTCAGACCCTTCCCATGTGAATATCATGAAGTCTCTGGCTTCCATCTGGGTGTGGCCTGAATCCCAGCCACAGCTGGGTCACTGGGGCAGACCCAGGGAGGCTTCTGACTTGGGACATGGGGCGATGGGCCCAGCCCCAGCCCAGGCACTTCCTGAGGTGAGGAACCCCGTTTTGTTGCCATAGAAACCTAGGCTTGGAGGCCCAAACTTCTCCTGCCTAGGATTTCCTGAAGACTGGTTCTGTGTCCAAGCCCCTTCCAGCTGTGAACTATGAACATTTGGGTTCCCTTCCTCCTCTGAGGCAATGGTCTTGATCACATGAGGTAACGACACGCATCGCTGGGTGGGAGCCTGGAGCTTTGCAGCCCTGGCTGTGGTGACTGGAGTCGGGGGAGGTTGGTCCGGTTTGCTGGGACCCATTTCTCTGCAGGGAGAGGGATGAACTGAGGGAGAGGGATGCAGGGGGGAGGCTGGCCGGGGAAACAGCTGGGAGGGGAGTGGTAGTTAGAGTTGGATGGGGTTGGAAGCTCACACGGAAGAAGATTATGGAGTTCCTAGGGGGAGCCTCCGCAGCTTTCATGAATTAATCACTCAGACCATGCAGGAGGCTGTCATTATTCATTTTATTGTTGTTGGTATTAGTAGTGGGTGGGCCCTCCTGGGCCAATGAGGCCAGGGCTGCCCTCGGGAGAGCCTCATTTCCACCTTGCCCTTCCACCTTCCACCTCATTTCCACCTGCCCATAGAAGGTCAGGGCCCTTCCTGCTGGATACCACCCCATGAAGGGGTCTCCCAAACCCTGCAACCCCTCCCACCTCTGGCCTGGAAGCCCAGCTGACCTCCATCAAGGTGAGCACGTCTCTGAGTGTTCCTGTGAGTGAACCCTGGAGTGGGTGACCTGGGAGCATTTGGTCCCCGGGTCGCCCACTGCTGGGTTAGCAAGTGAGGTTTCTCAACGATTTGGGAGGGTGGTCTGACAGTGAGTAGGGTTGGCCAGAGTCCAAGCTGTTGCTCTGGGAAAGGCTAGGGCTGCCAGATCACTTCCCAGAATGTATGTGCCTGCAGAGGTGGTGGTGGGGGTATGGGGCGGGGCCTGGAGGGGAGCCATCCACATGGCTCACGTCACCACCTGGACCGTGCCCCCAGCGATGCCGAGGTTGGTGTGCTCAGGGGTATAGCTGAACGACGAGGTCAACTATCTGCAAACTGGCCATAAAAACACCTCAAGGAATAGCAAAAAAACACTGTGATTCCGACCATGTTTTCTATCTACAATGCAATAATGGTAGAAATTAATAACAAAACGTAAGTCTAATATTTGGAAAATTTAAAACATATGTGTAAATATGCAGTGGATCAAAGAAGAGATAATACTAGAAATTAGATGATAATGGAATTAAGTGATAAAAATAGAAAGAGGGATACTGTGGGACACGGCCGCAGTGGTCCTGCAAATGGGTCATTTGCCGTCACCAGCCGACCCTGTCTGGAGAGCCCTTGGTCTTTGAGAAATCCACGCACAGGTGCCTCCTCCTCAGCCCTGGAGATGGGGCAGAGGCTGGCACGCGGCGCCTTGGAGAGGGATTGGAGGCAGGGAGCTGGCGGCTGGGTCTCCCAAGGACTGCAGGGGTGCCTGGGGGAGGCGCGGAGTCTCCCAGCTTCTCCCCGTGGTCAGGCCAGCCGGGGCCAGGGGAGCTGCTCTGCCTGTGAGCCTGCAGAGATGAGGGGGCCGGGGGATCAGTTAAAGCACGCTGTCTTGCCGAGGTGGCCCTGGGCTACAGCTCCAGGTCACAGCCGGTCACAACCCCAGAGGAGGCGCTGCCAGGCATGTCTGCAGCTGGGCACAGATTTTGAAGAGCAGTTGTTTTGGGAGGTGACTGCAGCGCTGTGAGGAGATGAGAAGGAAGTCTGAGTGCCAGCAATGGCCCGGGTCTAAGTGCAGGGAGGAGAGAACAGCCGGCAGTGTGGTGGAGGCCAGAGCCCTTGGAACGCCTGTCTGTGCTCAGACTGTGGTCTGTGGGGCCTGTGTGTGGGCTCTGTGTGCACGTGCACGCGCATGCACACGTGTACATGTGTGTGTGTACGTGTGTGTGTGCATGCGCGCCTGCATTCACATGCAAGCACCAGGAAGGGATCCTTGGGCAGCTCTCTGTCCCCAGCGCTCTGCTGTGTGTGACTTAGTTTAATGTCCTAAATATTTTTTTCAATGCTGACATCATTATAACCTATTTTGTCAATAAACTTCCTATCTGGAGAGAAGGGCAGAGGCAGAATTTGAATCCAGGTCTCTCCTCTGTGCCAGGGAAAACTTTGGAGAGTGTGTAATGTGCTGCCTTGGTACCTCTTTTCACTTTCCTGAGCCCTTCCGGCTACCTCTCCTGGTGTCCAGGCCTCGAGCTGGCCCTCGTCCCCTTTCCTGCCTTTGTGACCACCTCATGCTTCTCTGACTGCACACACCTCAGGCCTCAGCTTGGGCAGGGCTCCCTGCACATGGCGTTGCCACCTTCTGGGGCCATTAGGGTTGCCCTTCATCTGGGCTGTAGAGTGCCTGGGCCCTGCAACAGCAGTGACTAGCTTCTGAGTGTGTCCTGGGTGGCCGTGCTTTGCCTGCATGCACGCATGTCACGCAAACCTCCGAAGGGCCTGGCTTAGCTCAGTTTCCCTGGATGTAGAGCCTGAGACAGGGATTTGGGTGTGAGGTGAGTAGAGGGTATGCTCCGGAGAGATACCTCTGGGGGGGGGGTGAATAAGCAGGGTAGGAAGGGGAGGAGGCAGGGCACAGGTGCCATTCTGGGCAGAGTCTCGCCTTAGCCTAACCCTCGAGGGGAACTCCAGGGTGCAGACCGCACCGGGTCCATCTCCCTGGGAGGCAGGGAGTTGGACTCTGGCCCCTTGTACTGGTCAGTTGTTGGCTGTTGGCCCTCCAGTCTTCTCTGGATGAGAATGTGTGCTGTATGCTGGCAGCCCCGGGGGACAGGTACCCCAGGCTGATAGAAGGCCCCAGAGAGCTGGGTGGGCCTCACATCCCACCCCGGGGAGGGGGCCACTGTTACCACTCCCAGGCAAGAAGCCACCTACTTTTCCCACTGTCCCCGCTAGTTCTTGGGGGACTTGAGATGCAACCCAGGGTCCAGTGTGTTGTTGCCCGTGGCGTCCTGCGGCCTGCTCATGGCACTGGCCACCTTGCCGTGAGGTCTCATTTTCCTGGGGGTGTACCTTCACCTGTCCCAGTCTTCTGGCCTGTGCTGCTCACTGCTGGGCCTCAGGACTAAGTGCTGTGCGTGTGCGTGGAGGGGGCTCTGTCAGTTTGTCCAGGGAAGGACTGACAACATGATCGTCAGCCTTGGGACTGATGGCAGGAGGCTGGGCAGGCCAGGGACGGGGGAACCTGAGACTGAGAGCTGTCCACAGCCCACCAGACTCGAGAGGGGGACATTGGCTTGGGCCAAGGGGGCTAAGTGTGGGATAAGGAACCCTGGCCTGGGGATGTGGGGTCTACATTCCAGCCCCAGCCACTGTCTTCCTGCCTGCTCCCAGCTGTCCTTTCTGGGGCTGGTCGGTTCCCTGGGGTCCCCATTCGTGCATGACCTACAGCAGGAGGGCCCATGAGCCCTCTCCCAGGCTACTTGTAGCCCAATACAGGGGTGGGGGTGCCTGGGACTGACCTGAGAGAGGCTGAGCGAGAGGGCAGTGAGGGCCAGTGTGGGTGTGGTTGGCACAAGGACGGGCCATGGGCCTGGCCTGTGAGACGCCCTGTGCAGCAGAGTTAAACACCCCACACCCACCTACTAGGTGATGCTGAGTCGAATTAAGCTGCTTGCACCTCAGTTAACCCATCTTTCCATGAGGGTTGACTGGGGCCGGGTTTCCAGAGCCCGGGGTTCCTCGGTAGCCCAGGGGCAGGCAGGCCTCTCTGAGAATGCTTCCGTGTGTGTGTGCCCGCCTGTCTGCTGCACACCCAGGGGCTCTGAGCTTACCTGTGATGCACGCGGCTTTGCTTAGGGATGTAAATGTCCTCCCACAGGGAACCCCTGAACCTCTAGAGCTCTGATGTTGGAGGCCCTCATGTCCTGGACCTCTCCTGTCACCCTCACCAGGCTGCGGCCGTGTGCCTTGGCCGGAAGTGCTGACTGTCCAGTTTGCCGGGCCCTGGGCAGTGGGAGGGGGCACGCCATTCCCTGGACCTTCGGGGATGGCCAGAGCCCCAAGGGAACCCAGTGAAGAGGAATCCCAGTGGCAAACAGGCATTTTCTTGCCTGGATAAAAATGATAAACATAGCCTAATGCGACAGACACCATGACTGGCATTGGAGAATGATAACGTGTGTGTCTCAGGCCTGCTTTAGAATGGAGAGGGTGCCTGGCCTTGGGAACCTGCCATTGCCCAGTGCTCTGTGCACTCACAGCCAGGACGAGGGAAGGGGGCCCTGGGCTTGGCAGAAGAACGTTGCTTCATAGGACACTGGTGCTTGATAGATCTGTAGGCCAAAGAGACCAGAGGGGGAGACTGATGCTGGGAGGAGTGGTGGGGCCCAGGTACCAGGAAGCGAGGTGCATATGGAGGGGCGATCAGACACAATTTGGCCCAAGGAGAGCGTGGAAATCGTCATGTGTGTAGCAGCAAGATTCCAAGGGGCTGGGGCGCCTGGGTGGGTCAGATGGGTAAGTGTCTACCTTTGGATCAGGTCAGGATCTTCAGGTCCTGGGATCAAGCCCCCCCCCATGTCAGGCTCCCAGCTCCGCGGGGAGTCTGCTTCTCCCTCTGCCTCCCTTGCCCCGGTTGTGCTCTCTCAAATGATTAAGTTACAAAATAATTAAATTAAAAAATTAAATAATGATAAAAAAAGACTCCAAGGGGCTAAAAACCCTGCTCAAGGCTGGAGAGCCCCGGCCTGTCCCTCCTCAGCACCTCACTGGGACCACTGGGACCTCTGGGGGCTGTGTGAAACCCATGCTCTGAGGTGCTTCTGCACTTCACCCCTCATCTGAGAGGGACTTGGGAAAAGCTAGTGAAAAACCAAAAGAACGTGGGGAGCTGTCCGATCATCGTCCCCTCCACTGAGTGTGTGCAGAGAAGCTGCATGCCTGGCCCGGTCCGGGTTCTGGGAGTGCAGACAAAATTCCAAAATAGGTAGGGAATGAGTAGGACAGGTAATTAGAAGGTGGTTGGGGGAAGAGGGAGGGAGAGCTGCGGGCTTCTGTTTAGAATAGAGTGGTTACGGCAGCCTCCCTGGGAGGTAGAGTTTGAGCCCCTTGGACATCTGGGGGCAGGGGGCTCCTGGCAGAGGGAACAGCTGGTCCCAGGCCCCAAGGTGGACATGTGTCACCATGTCCAGGAAGCCAAGAAAGGCAGGGGACACAATCCGTGGCAGGCGGTGACTGGGGGACCACTGAGGACATGTTACTCTGGGGTGAGCCGTGGCCTTGTGCCTTTTCTGGGGTCTCATGCTGTCTCTGCTGCTTAGCCATGTGCCCATGCAGATGTTTCCAACAGAGGAGTGACTGACCTGCCACACCAGCTGTGTCCTCAGCCCTGAGCTTCCCCCAGGAGAGAGCTAGTGAGGGAGCCTGCTTGGGGGATGTAGTTATATCGAATTTCAGATGCTCTGGGGAACTGAGAGAGACCTGGCCTGGGAGTGGCTATGGGGGTGAAGATTCTGGAAAGGTCACCCTGGGTTCCTGACCTGCAGTACCTCACCTTCTTTCTCCCCACTCTGCCTTTCCTCCTCCTCCACTCTTCCTCCCTGGGATTCCTGCCCAGCCTTCTTATAGGGCTGCCCTTCCCCCGCCCCAGTTTCTAGTTTGGCATATTGTATTTATTTCACTATGTATGCAACAAGTAAAAAGGTCCATGTGCAGCATGTCTCCTCTCATCCCTGCCAGCTTGTGAAGGCAGAGACCTAGCTGTTATCTGCTTTAGATCTCCTCCCGACATCTCTGGCCCACACATACACGCATAGTGCATTGGTCCTTGTGCATTTGGCCAGACCCCGGGCCTCATTTTCCTTCCCTTGGTTCATGTCTTGGAGCCCAATCTCAGTGTGCATGGAGTGGGGCTGCTATTTTTAGTTTGTTTCTATTTTTTAAATATTTATTTATTTAAGAGAGGGAGAGAGAGAAAACGAGCAGGGCAGGGGGGTGGGCAGATGGGAAGGGAGTTCCCAGGTGGGGCTTGATCTCAGGACCTGGAGATCATGACCTGAGCTGAAGGCTGACACCTAACCAACTGAGCCACCCAGGAGGCCCGCATTGCTGTTTTTAACATCTGCGTGGTCTTCCGCCCACGGATGCATGGTAGCTCCTTCATCCAGGCCCTGAAAAGTAGCCATTCAGGTGGCGTCCCCTCTCCTTTCATAAGGAGTTACTGTAGCAAGCATCCTTTTGCTCCAGGTGTGAGCGCATTTTAAGGATAAATCCCTCAGAATAGAACGGTAGGGTGAAATGGAGGTGCGTTTGTAATTTTGAGAGCTCTGGCTAAGCTGTCCTCAGCTACAGTAAGTTATCTTCCCATAGGTGATGGATATAAACACCTGTTTCTCCATCCCCTTATCTTTGCCGATCTAATAGGTGAAAAGTGATATCTTCTTGTGATGTTAGTGTCTCTCTATGAGTGAGATTTGAGCAGATTCTCATATGTACAAGACTTACCTGCATTCTCTCTGGGGAACTGGTGTCTGAATTATTAGCACAGTATTTCTGCTGGGCTGATGGTATTTTTCTTATTGATTCATAGACACTTTCTATATATTAAGGAAACTGACTCTTGGAGCATGAGTTGCAAATCTTTTCCTCAATTTATTGTATTTTTGTTTTGTTATGATTTTTCACCATGCAGAATCTAAAAAATGTATGTAGTCAGTAGCATACCTATTGTGTTTAAACCTTGTGAAACTCCTGTTCCTCTAGGTCAAAAATGGTTGCCCATCTGTAATTTCATGAAATTCAAACTAACAGAAAAACTTCTGTACCATGGAACTACAAAGAAATGTTTCCATGTGTTCCTCTCATAGGCTTATGTTTTTGTTTTTCAAATGGAATTATTTGGTTTATCTGGTAGGACTCCAATCTTATTTTTTTCCAGATGGCCACCCATTTGCCCAACATCACTTATTAAACAATGACCTTTTCTTCACTGACTTGAAATATCACCTTTACTCATATACTAAGCTGCTCTATGTGTTTGGGGTTATTTCAAGCCTTTCTTGTTTGCTTCATTGCTCTGACTGTATATTCATGTGCTGATACCATGTTTTAGGTTTAACTGTTACCATGAAATTTGCAAACACACAGAAAGGTAAAGAGAATCGAATAATGAACCTCATGTTCTCATTGCCCAGATTCAGCTCTCAACAGCTTGCTTCACTTACTCATTTTTCCTTCTTCTGTTCTTCTTTCCCTCTCTTCCTTCTTCCCTTCCCCCTCCCTCCCTCTTTCTTTTCTTTTTCTCTTATCCTTTTTCTTTTGAGCTGAAGTATTTATTTATTTATTTATTTATTTATTTATTTTAAATTTATTTATTTGTCAGAGAGAGAGAGAGAGCACGAGCACAGGCAGACAGAGTGGCAGGCAGAGGCAGAGGGAGAAGCAGGCTCCCTGCGGAGCAAGGAGCCCGATGTGGGACTCGATCCCAGGACGCTGGGATCATGACCTGAGCCGAAGGCAGCCGCTTAACCAACTGAGCCACCCAGGTGTCCCTGGGCTGAAGTATTTAAATCAAACCCCTGACCTCTGTAATTCGCCCCTATATACTCCAGCGTGGATCTCTCCAGCAAGGTCATCTGCAAACAGAGCCACGTGGTCATTATCACACTTAGCAGAATTAATAGCAATTCCTTGCTGTCATCCAATGCCCAGCAGATCTTCAGCTTTTCCTTAATTGTCTTAATGCTCTTCTCCAGTTGACTTGCAAAATTAGTAACCAAATTGAATCCACGTGTGGCATGTGGCTTTTATTTGTCACAAGCCTCCATGATATGAAGCAGTCCTTCCTTCCCTGGTCCCCTTTCTTTAAGCCATCGGCTTGCTGCAGAACCTGGTGAGTCTGTGTCTCTAGAATGTCCTATTTTTGAGACTTGTCTGTTTGCTTCCTCACGGTGTCATTTCACGAGCTCCCCCGCTCCTAGTATTCTCTCCAAACCGGAGCTTAGCGCAAACAACTTCGTTTTACGGGGCTCCACGTTAGTTGGCAAGAATGCTTCGTGGTGCTGGCCTGGACACTGCAGGAGTCTGCCACGGCAGATCTGGTGGCAGTGGGCGAGAACGTGGGGGCGATGGGCCCGCATCCCCCTGCATCCGTTCCATCCTTCTGGCGGTCTCAACTCTTGACAGCCATGGTCTGAGTCAAGTATCCCGTCAAGGGCTGTAAGGCAGCACCTTTCTAATTGTTCCTTCCTGGTGCATTTGTAGGATTCGTCTATAAGGAACGTTCTCTCATCAACCAGGGCTGTTTGGTACCCCAAAACGATTTCAGTAAAAAAAAAGGCAGGGTATGTGCTAAATTCTTTCCTTTGCCAACACATGGCTCCTCCTGATTTTGCAATCTGTGCCTGTCTCCATAACTCAGCAGCACCGGCCCTCCATACCGTTTTCTCATCAAGTTGCTTTTGCCATGGTTCTCAGGCACAACCCTGTATTTACGCTAGTGTTGCTCTGTCTGGTAGGACTGAGTTTGCTTGGTTCCTGTGGTGGGCACTGCAGCTGGCTGCTTCCTGCTTGTGATGTCACAGCCCATGGGGGTGGTCGGCCCGACCTGGTTTTCTCATCTATCCTGGTATGGTGAGGGACGACCTTCCAGCAGGTGATGCTTTCCCCCCAGATGGCTAGATCTGAGTGTAGCAGAGATGCCTGCACATTTGGGAGACTGGTGAAGAGGGTGTGAGGGTGAGTCTCCCTGGATCGTGGGGAGATGTGCATCCTAGCTGTCTCGTCCTTTCTCCTCCACTGATGTGAGCCATCTCCGCGTCAGGAAAGAGGCTGAGAGGGGAAGCTGAAGGCCCTGATAGGTCCAGATCTGTTGCAGCTCAGGAGTAGCTTTGGCAGGGTTGAGAACATTCGGGAACGTCAGACAAGTGGCGCCCTCATGACACGACAGAGGTCCCAGCTAGGGGAGCTGCTGTATCCAGAGCACTGGGGAGGCAGGCCCCACGTGGGGTACTGAGGAGAGCTGGTGATGAAGAAGGGCCTCAGGAGCTGGGCCACAGCCGCCCATTGAGGCAGAGACGTGGGAGAGCAGGGCTGCCAGGAAGGGCCGGCTCTGTGAATCCTGGGGCTCCAGACCCTAGCTCAGTGCCCTGAGGCATCCATGCTGACTTTTGGGGATCTGAGCTCTGCCTCTGAGCTGCTGTGCCTGCGTTTGGGGTCTGATAAGGGCCCCTGCAGGTGGCTTGATACTATGGTGGATCAGGGACAATAGGTAGAAGTTGTCTAACTTCACTGATCAGAAGAACCTACTAGAAGTATAATCCACTCATCAAGCCCTTCTTTGCCCTCCCAGCAGGTATGGTCATGCATGGATTAAGGAGTTGGAGTGTTTAGGTGGCCTCCCCTCCCTGCAGAGCAGGTGCTCCCAGGTGGGCTCCCTGCCCCACACCCCCAGCTGATGTGGGTTGAATGAATGAACCGGCAGAAGTTGCCTTCCCAGTGATGCTGGGGACACAAAGGTGGCCACCCTGACAGCTGCCTGGCCTGCTGCCACAACGCTGTGGTGGGCATTGGGAGGCCTGCCTCCCGTAACAGGGGCTCTATTCAGGTGAGGCCTGGAGTTTTCCCTAGTAGAAGCATTGAGGAATTCTGCAGGCAGTGAACAAGGTCCCAAAGGCAGGGTGGAAACACTGAGAGGAAGCAGGTTTCTGGAAGCTCCTAGGACCCACCCCCCTCCTCGGGCCCTGGTGTGTGGGGCAGTGCTGGGCAGGGGTGAGCAAGTCTAGGGTGGCCTTCATCTTGAGCCACCTGCTTCCTAGCCCTGCCTCGCCGGGCCTGGGCTCTGGCTGACCCTGAGGCTGCCTTTGGCTGGGCCTGGTGGGGCACTAGGCTCAGAGTACTTTCTTGCTTCTGCTTTCCAGACCCTCTCCCAGCTGTAATTTTAGATCATTGGTTCTCAAAGTGGGATCTTAAGACCAGTAGCATCAACATCCCCTTGAACTGTCTTTTAGAAATGCAGCTTCTCCAGCCCTATCCTAGACCTCCTGAATCAGATACTCTTGGGGGGTGGGGGCTGCAATGTGTGTTTTAAAAAGCCCTCCAGGGGATTCCGATGCTCACTAAAGCCTGAGAACCACTTAAGAGCGAACAGCTCAGCCCAAGGGGTTCAGGCCTGGACAAGACTAAGACTCTCCCTCTTGGTTCTGAAAACTTCCCGGGCCACAGCCTGCGGTTCTGAGCCCACTGAACCCTGCTTAGTGCCAAGCCTGCTCCCAGATGCTGACCCATCAGGGTCATCCCAGAATGTTCTATCCACATGGGCCCCAGATGCTCACCATGCTGGGTATGTAACTGATTACCAAAGGTAGTACGGTGCAGGGACCTTCAACACAAAATGGGAGCTTTTCTGTTCATCATATTTGCTTCAGTCTCTAGAGGGTTGTGTGGCATTCAGCTGACTCAGCCTCGGTCACAGCAGAAAGCTCCCCCAGCCCAGGCCGATGGCACTTTTGGGATGGCTCAGGGGCTCTGGGCCATGTCTTTATCGAAAGCCCTCTAGGGGAGGTTAGTGGCTGGCCCAGGGCCAGGACGTGGGGGAGCTCATTTCCCGGGGCAGCCCTGCCTGTCACCCCCACACACATTCAGCTCAATCACCCGGGAGTCACTGGACCCACTTACTCAGAGTGCAGATGAATCAGACTTCCCGTAATTGGCATTCAGGAACTTGGGAGTTTGGAAGGGTTTCCAGGACACTTGGGGTGCTGACGTCTCTTGCTGGCGTCTCTCTCCCAGCCCGGGGCAAACAACATCCAGGTCAAAGAGCCGCTGCCATCAGAGAGAGATTGTACCTGGCGGAGCCCCTCTTTAAATGGATCATTTAACAAAGGATCCCTGACTTTAGCTAAGGGAAGTGGTGGGACGTGAGGGAAGGGCATCATAGCTGGGGGCCCTTTCAGATGAGATCTTTTCACTCTCGCAGAGCCTGAAGATAGCAGTTTTCTCCAGTTCTACAGGAGCACAAAATAGGCTCAGAGAGGCTGAGAAAGCCAACCAAAGTCACACAGCAGGAAGGCTCAGCACTGGGATTCAGACCCTGTCTGGCTGTTCCCACAGTCCCAGGCCCACTCATCCTGCAAAACCCAAGGCGCGGTCTCCAGGAGCAAGTGCGTGGCCTGGGGCTTTCCTCTTCCTCCTTCCTCCCTCCTGTAGAAATAGAGGGAAAAATGTTTAGTCATTAAATAAGTCAAATTCGTGTCCTTACCATGGGATTTGCTGCAACTGTAATGTGTTTGTATGGTTTCTGAAGCTTCTGTAGGGGAACAGAGTGGACAGAATTTGTATAGCCCCTGGAGGTTGGGGGAAAGTCAGGTGCTCCGGGATGGTGAATGGGGGACCCTGGGCAGGGCAGCTACAGAAGCCACTCTGGGCCACAGCTCCAGGAGTGGTGTCAGAGAGGAGGCTGGGACCCACCCACACCATGGTCCTTCTGGTTGGCCCTCTGGCCAGGCAGTCCAGGCCCAGGGTGTTGGACATGCTTAGGGAAGGGGCAGGTTCCGTGGCATGGCCCCGGGGCCTACCACTGGACAGAGGGTCAAGGCTGCATTGGACCTGGTGGTTGGGGGGCTGTTCAAGAGGAGTGTACAGTACCCCATGGAGCCCAGGGGTATTGCTAGGAAGACCACACATCCAGACTGTCTACCCACAGGCCCCAGGTTGCAGCTCTGCCTTGTCCTCAGCTAGTCCAGAGCACAGTGCAGGGGACTAGTGAGTGGAAGAAACGTCTCCAGGACGGGCTGTCACCAAGAGAGCTCACAGGGTGGATCTTACCCACCTAGCCCCTGCCCTCCCAGCGAGCCACCAAGCTCTCACCCTCCCCACGGTCCTGGGTAGATGTGGGAAGAGACTGAGCCCAGGGAGAGTGGGGGACAGGAGCCTCTAATCCAGGGAAAGTCCCAGGTGGGGGAGGGCATAACCTATGCCATGAGGCCCCATTCCATTCATTCACCCCTGTAGCTGGGCTCACCCACCCTGGCGCCCCCAGCCTGCCACCCACCCAGCCTTTCCCTTCACCCCTCCCTCCTGCCACCCACAGTGCCACTTCCAGTGGTTTTCATTCTACCACTGGTGTTTTCCCCTTCTCCACCTCTGCCCACACTCAGCCTCATCCCTGTGGGCCTTTGTGTACCCACTGACCGATGGCAGGCAAATGCATCCCTTCCCCATCTCCATCTAGATCATCACTCCTGCTCTGTACCCAAGCCCCCAGCTTCTCCTTGCCTTCTGGTCCACTTGGTGGGCTGAATTCCTGGGAGCCTGCTCTCTAGGCCACTGCAGGTCCTGGGCCTGGTGCTGATGTCCCAATATGACTGTGTCTCTGGGCTAAGGTCCGCCTGGGCCTTTCCTGAGCCCCTGCCCAGGCCTTGCCCTGACTCTGTTCAGGGTGACCATCCTGTTTCTGCACTGCCTCCCTCACACCCTGTAGCTGTGCGCTGTCCTGGCTCCCAACCCTCGCTGGTCACCACACCCTGACTGCCCCCATCCTGACTTCCACCTTCCTCCCCTGCAGCTGGGCCACCTGTCCCTGCCCCACCCCTCCCAGGGGGTGAACAGAACACCAAGCCAAAGTTGAGGAAGCTCAAGCCCAGACCAGGGTGACCTTGCTGGCCTTTGTGAGTCAGAGGAAGGAGAGGGAATGTCCATAGGGCCCCTGCAGCCCTTCCTCCCTCCCTCAGGCCTGCCTAGAGCCTGGAGAGCCGGGAGACATGCCTGCAGGCCTGCCCTCCCATTCTGGAGATGCAGATGGGGGCTGCAGGTGCAGGGGCTCCGGTACACTCTGTGGGGGCGGGCAGCTGGGGGTACAGGCGGAGGGCATTCTGCTAGTGACGTCTGTGCCTCACGATGCTCTGTTAGGGGCACTGGGGCATCTCATCCGCATCAGCTCCACTAGTCCCATCAGCCCTGAGAAACAGGGCAGTTTTTGCCCCCATATTACAGGTGAGGAAACTGAGAGGCTAGGGGAGGTACGGGCTGGCTCCAGGCCATGCTACTGTCTGCAGAGAAGGGAGTGCAACAGAGGAGGCCAGGCCCAGGTGTGGGGCCTCAAGTTGGAACTCACTTCAGGAGTCATGGGGCCCCTTGGTGGGCCTTGGACCCTTGGTGCCCCATTCAGAGATGCCTGTGGGGACATTACTGGAAGTGGCAGAGGCCTGTCCTCCTTCCTCCGGGACCTCTGAGGCCCTGGGGGCCGAGGGAGGGAAAGGGCCTTCCTGGTCAGATGCAGTGAGAGGGCCCAGGAAAGCTCACTGAGTAGTGCCCGGAGGTTCTCTGAAGGCTGGGAATAGTTCAACATCCCGGCCTGTTGCCAGGGCTGTTGGGGTCCATCGTGGTTTCTGATTGTTACGTGGCTTGGCAGAAAGCACCTTGGTGTGCACGCCCCCATGGCTCAGAGGCCCTCGGGCCACCCCTGGCAGATGTGCCTTCTGAGTTGGCCCACGGCACCCCGTCAGAGCTGCTCTGGGAGGCAGTGTCACGGGCCGTTTCTCTCTCTGCCTCCGCTGGGTGGGGTCAGGTAGCCAGACAGTCCCTTCCTTTTCCTGTTCCCACAACGCAGTGGGACCCACACTCTAGGCGGCCAGGGTTAGCCCAGAGCCAAGGCTCCTAGTCTGGCTGGGCCCAGGACAAGCAGTGTGGTACCTCCAGCCTCAGTTTCCCTATCTGTGAGGCAGACAGCTGGGCCGAGGCTGTCCCAGCTCTCTCAAGGGTGCATGGAGGCTCAGCATAGACAGCCTCATGAGACCCCCAGTTCTGTCTCCCTGAGTGCCCCGTGCCAGTGGATTGGCCACCTGCCCTTGCCATCCTTTTCCCTTGGCCGGCTCAGCTCTGTTGCCTCTTGCTGACAAGGGGCCCCATGGGCCTTTGGGGGGTTTGGGGGCCTCCTCAAGACATGGAGGGGAAGGAGGTATTAGCGACGCCGGGTGGAGATGCCTCGAAGTCAGAGATGCTTCCTACAGGGTGGGGCTGCTGGGCTGTGCGTCTGGCCTCGTTATATCTCCCTCCCCGCTGATGCCCCTACGCCCCGACCCTGACTCCCTAGCACAGAGCACTTGCTCAGGCCTGGGCCCTCTTCCCTCACTCGTGTCCCAAGCTGGCAGGGGGGGCTAGAAAGCAGGGAGACCACCTTCCTGCAGGATCCCCCCAGTGTTGAGCAGGTGCGAGGAGGCGGGGCGGGGTTCCTGTATTGGAACCAGCCCTGCCCCCTCCACCTTGCTCACATGCTGCTCCCTCTAGGTCTCAGAGGCCTTCTCTGTAAAACGAGGTGACCTATAAGCTGTGTTCCAGGGCAAGGTGACGCTGTGCATTGCTGGGGACCTGGGTGTCCTCCAGCTTGTCCCCTGTTCCAGCTCTCCCACCTGGCATGGGACCCCCAAGGCTCCCAGTCCCCAGGGCTTTCCAGGCCCACATGGCTGCACTCCACTGAGTCTCTCGGGGTCCAGGTCCAGGAGTGGGTGAGCCCTGGCCACCACCCAGCTCGGACAGTCAACAGCCCAACCTAGGGCTCACTGTGGTTAGGGGCACCACAGGCCGCCTCGGGACTTTCTGCAGTGCTTTCTCCAGGCAGGGGCCAGCACACAGCCTCTGCCATAAATCTGATGCGGGGGGAGGGGGTGTGGGGAGGCAGGGGTGAGGACAGGGAGAGAGGGAGGGAAGGCCAGAAGGACCTCCCTAATTCACATACATGAGGTAGCTTTTAGTGTTGCTTGGCAACCAGAGGAGAAAGGAGGGTGTCAGGAGCCCAGACCATAGGGATGCCCCAGCCCCACTACAGGCTAACCTTAGTAGACAGACAGAGCTGAGAATCAGGCCCCAGGTGGCTCTAGGTTCTCCCTCCAGGATTGTCTTCCCAGAGGTGCCAAGGGTGATGGGGCTCCCAGGACTGGCCACACGCCTACCCCCTGACAGTCCCGAGCCAGAAATTAGGTGTCCCCCCGCTCTGCCCCAGCACTGGGCTCCAGGGTGCCCCTGATGTGGGAGTCTGGGCTTTGTTTCTACTTTGACCCCGACTAGTGTCCTGGGTCCTTGGACAGTTGGTGTCACATCTCTGACCTTAGTCTGTGCTGTAAAATGGGCCAGTAGCATTCAAAGGATTTACTGCGAGGAGTAGATGACAGAGACATTGCGTTTAAATCCTAGGGCCTTTCCGTCCTCAAGGGTACACTGAGCCCCTGTAAGTAGGGCTGCAGGACACAGGAGGCCCTGTGAGGGGCCACCGCTGCCCCCAGGAGCAGATGAGGGTGACAGGACACCCCCAGACTATCCCAGGCCTTTGGACAAATGGGACAGAAGTACAGCTGTGAGACTGGACCAGGACTGGGGTCACCTCTGCACACCTCAGCCGGCATGACTGTCCAGGACATCCCTAGAGGGGTCCAGACTCAGAGTGGCCATTGAGGCAAGGGTGGTGGCAGTGGGTGGGGTGAGAAGGAGCAACACTGAGCAGGTGGCCAGCAGAGGATGGCGGTGGGACATCAAAGTCCACGGAGGCACGGGGTGGGGAGGGAGTCTGCCAGCGGATGTTGGCTCCTGGGAGGGGCCTGTGGCAGGACAGTGACTTTGGGAGGGTTTTCCTGCATCCCCATGTGCTTCCTTCCCTGGCATGTCCACCTCAGCCCAGCCAGAGGGTCTGGGCTAAGCTGGGTGCGGCTCCACTCTGCTGGGCAGTGACCAGGAGGTGGTGGAAGGGACTTCCCAGGAAGGTGCTGGAAACTCCAGAGCCTCCCAGGTTTCCTCCAAATGCCTGGGAATTCGGTGGCCTCTGCCCAAGAGGAAAATCCCCAACTTTCCCTGCTGTGCTCTTTGGCCAGGGGAGCTGAGACACAGAAGCCCACAGTGTCACTCATGTCATTGCTCTCATGCCATGAAGAGGCTGCCTCCTTTGGTCCCTCCTTTTAGCCATGACTTTGGGGACTCCAGGGAGAACCTCTGCCTGGAGCTCACTCCAAAGTGACCTTGAGCTACAGCAGTGGTTTCAGACTTGCTTTGGCAACTCTGCTTAGTAAACACAGCCTTCTGGAGGGACACCACCAGAGTGATTGCTAGCAGGGTGCCCGGTGGAGCCCCAGGCCCGCCACCCCTCTGCTCCGGCACCTCAGGGACCCTGTGTGGTGGTGGTGTGGTGTGCACATGAAGGTGTCAGTTCTAGGCCCTCCAGGCCAATGGGACTGGACTGGATGCATGAAAGAGGGAGGGGACTGGGGGCTGGGGTGGCAGGGCCACTGTGAGCCGGGAGCTGGAGAGGACTGGGGAGGAAGGACTGGGCAGGACGATGGGGGTAGAAAGGGTCCCCAGGCCTCTGTCAGGGTCCTGGCAGCCAGAGAGTCCCAACCCAGCCACCCCTGCCATGGGCAGGAAGGGCAGAGTCCCTGCCTCCTCTGGGATGGCTAGCCCTTCCTGTGGGCGATTCTCCAGCAGGCAGGGCATGGGGGGTCAGGCCCGGGAGCGCCACAAGGTGCTCACCAGCCACCCACTGGATTCAGGCGGTTCTGGGAGCTCAGCCTAGCCCAGAACCGGCCTCCTCTAGTACTGCTGGAGGCTTAGGGCAGGAAAGGGGAGAACAGATCTAGAATGAGCACTGTGGGTGCTTACCATGTGCTATGAGGGGTCTGAGTCCGGTGAACCCTGTCATTTGCCTGTGTGTACTTGCTGACTCCCCCATCCTACCCCCTGCTGGAGGTTCTGCCTGGGCCATTGCCTCTGCCTGCTGGCCTTCTAGCCACAGCCTGCATACGTTCCCTCTGCCCCTGCTAGAGAGGGTTACTGGATGTTGATCCCAGTCCTATGTCCAGGCCCACCCCACCCTACCCCACCTTCTGTCAAGGCTCCTGGGGTTGAATTTCTCTGCTTTCACCAGGCCTGGCTTGGAGAGGGTCAGCTCTGCTCTATGTGGGGTTTCCGGCTCCACCTGCTGACACCTTTTGATCCGGAAGTGCTCCCTGATGGGGAGGATGCTCTGTCTGTCCCTGGGGGTCTGACCTGGGCAGGTCTCCATCCTGGGTTCTCCCAGCATCAGTGGGGAGACAGGTGCCCCCTGTGTCCTCATTTAGAACTCTGGCACTGGACCCCATGGCCTGGGTCAGACTGGAGCTCGGTGCCACTCCTGTGTGTCCCCAAGGAAGGGGCTGCCTTTCTGTCTGTTCCCATGTTACCAGTGATCAGACATGTTGTGGCGACTCCGGGGGTATAGCTGCTTCGCTTGTCTTCCTGTGAACCCAGTGATAACAGAGCAAACTGGTGCTCAAGAGGGTGGGGGCCGGTCCAGGCCACCCAGCTGGAGGCAGAGCTGGGCCAGAGCCAGCTTGGGCCCCTGTCCAGCTGTGCCCAGTCCACCCTCGGGTCCAGTCCTGGAGGAGCAGTCCGTGGTTAGCGGCAAATCACAGGGGCCCGTGTGGCTGAGCGAAGTTGTGGAGTCTCCAGCCAGCGCGGCGGGCACACGGCAGAGCACGCCCAGGGGCCGTGCAGGGAACAGGGCCTGTTTGGAGGGGAGACAGCCTGGCTGTGCACTCAGGGCTGACATCTCAGTTTTTGCAGCAGCTTGTGCCCATCACATGCCGAAGCTCTCTGCTTCACGCCGCTGCTCTCGGCCAGTGAGGAAAGGCAAATCCATCCATGTGGCTTCTCACCTCCGCAGTCTGTGTGTGGGTGTGTTCCTGCTCCAGCTTTGTGCTGCCTGGGGAGCTCCTAGTAAAGCTCCAGATCACAGAATGGCGAGGGGATGGCCCGGGCGGGGCTGGCAGGAGACATGCGTCCTGCACCCCACGCTGGGGAGCCACCCTGCTGCCCGGCTCACTGGGCTGCTGCTCACGAGCCCGCGAGGTGGCTGCTCCCGGCTGGTCTGTGCTTTTATGTTGGGCCCTGGTGGGAATGGAAACTGAGTCTCAGAAATGGGGTCACAGAACAAGCAAAGCTGGGCTCCAACCCCCAGAGTAGGCTCTTTCCGAGGCCCTTCTCGAGGATGTCTGGGTTTATGGCACCTCCCCAGCCCTTGCCTTGTGGGTCAGGGGTGCTCCTGCCTTTGGTGCCCTGCGGCCTTGGGGGTGCCCTCATTATGCCCTTTGCAGAACAGTTTGCATTGTATGATGGCCGGGCCCTGACGATGCTTGCTTTTCGAGTCGGGGCAGAAGCCCCCTCACACCAATCCCTCAAGAGGCTGAGCAGGCTGCAGGGGCACCTGGCGAACCCAGGACAAATTCTGCCAGCGAGGACCCAGGTGTCTCAGTCCCTTGAGGACGGTCCTGCCCTAGCCTCTGGCTCTCTTTCCCCTGCCCCATGGGAAGCTGCTCTTGGCCAGGTGGCAGGTGGGCAGACAGCTGAGTCACGACGCCCCCCCGGGGGCCTTTAACATTTTGGGAGTTGGGGAAAGGGCAGATAGCGAAGGAAGCAGCCTCGAGTATCTGGCCCACCCTCCTTGTGGCATGTACACCCCACACCCAGGGGTTCTCATTAGAACTCCCCTCAAGCTGGCAGGACGCCTAAAAGCCCAGGCCACATCTCCAGAGACTGCTTTAGTCAGTCTGGGGGTGGGGCGCAGGGATGCATTTTTAGCAGTCTCGTTGGGTGGGGATGGGAGACACTTCCTGAGAGTCAATTATGTCAGACAGCAGGTCAAAGCCGGACCGTCCTTGGTCCACTGGGACGATTGTCTCCTGGTGGTTGGTGACATAGCAGGGAGCTGGGAGCCAATCTCTGCATCACCCAGCACAGAATTGGCAAGCGGCTCGGTGCTGTGGGGCCCTCGGCCCCAGGGTGCCTCACCAGGTCTGGGAGAGGCTGCCAGGCTGGGAGCTGTGCCCTTCCTCCCCCGTGTGCATCGCAGGCTGCATTTTCTAGAAGGGGAGACTGAGGTACAGAGCAGGGAAAGGCTTGTGCCAGTGCCCTCATTGGGGGCTGCAGAGCTGGGGGCCTGGGCAGGCTGCCTGACTCAACTGTGTGCTGGGCTGCCTCCCCCGGGGGCTGTGCCTGAACAGGGCAGTGGATGATCTTGCTTTAAAAATAAACTTGAGCCACACAAGTTGAAACATCTGCAGGAGCATGGCCTGATTAAGGAGCTCTCAGACCCCAGAGCCAAATGCCTCAGTAGCAGCTCAGGACCCAGGCAACACGCCTCGCTAGTGGGCTGTGGTCTCTGGCGACCCCCCCCCCCCCAACCTGCCCAGGGACCTCTGCCCAAGGTCCTTGTCCTCAGTGCTCACTGGGAGTGTTGAGCCCAGATTCTTGGAGATGGAGAGTGAATTGTTAATGTGCCTTGTGAAGAAGGTTTATTCGCAGCAAAAACACGCAGCAGTCTGAAGGAAAGCTGAACCCACACTGGGAGCCTGCTAGCAGAGAAAGCAGGATCCCACCCACCTCTGGAACCTGTTCTCAGGCCCTGTGTCCTTCCTTTCTTCCCTCGGAGAAGGGATGCTTGCTGTCTCCTCTGCAGAGCTCCCCGCGGCCCCCACCCTTCCAGAGGCGGGACTCAGTCCAGCGGCTCCTGGCAGGCTCAGCCTGTTGCTCCAAGGGTCCCTTCTAAATTGCAGGTGACATGGTGTGAGGTACGTGGTTCCAAACTTTCTTTAGCAGTGAAAGAAACCCAAGATAATGTAGAATAGATCCTAGGGAACCAGGTTCTACTTGAAAGGAGGTGGGGAAGATGGCTGAGAGTCTAGTAGGGGGGACAGTCATAGGGTGGTCCCTGGAAGAGCATGGCCACGGAGGCTTCTGATGTGTGAGCCCTGGCAGGGAGGAGGGGCGGTGGGGGGAGAGGGGAGGCCGGGCAGGAAGAGCATTCTGAGCAGAGGGAAGAGTCTGTGCAGAGCTCTGTGGGGGAGGGACCAGAGCCACCCAGCAGCAATGGGGACAGGGTCAAGGGGAGTCTGCGCCTTGCCAGCCAAGTCACCAGTTTTGTCTTCCTCGAAGCAGTGGGAAGCCACTGGAATGTTTTAAGAAGTTGGGGCAGGCAAGAACCACACGTATGATCCTATCTGTAGAGTGGTTAGCAGCTGGGGAGGGGCTGGAATGGGGGGTAGCAGGGGAACAGGGGCCACTGGGAGGAAGTTCGGGTGGGGGAGAGATGGCCATTTGGACTAGGTTGCCAATGGGGATGACAGATGGACACCAGACATGGGAACTATAGGGCAGGCAAAGATGCTGGGACCGGGGGATGGATTGGGTATGGGGCAGGGGTGAGGGAGGGGTTTTTGTAGCTCTTTTACAATTGCTTCTTTTAAGATTTGTTGGCCTAAAGTATATGTTTCCTCTGGGGTCAGTTCTTCCCTTGACCCTTTGGCGTTTTGTTGTCATGCTGTTCCTCCTTCCCTTGAGCCTGTTTGTGCCTGCTGAACTTGGGGTGGTCTGCTTTAAGGCAGGGGTCTGGGGGCTGGCTGAGCACTCCCCCTGGTGTCTTGGGGTCAGACCAGATGAGTCAGCACTTGGCTCTCAGGCCAGTTCAGGTGCCAGGGCCCTGCTGTCAGCAGCACCACCCCTCCCCTCAGTGCCTGAGCTGTGAGGGCACCTGGCTCCACGCTGGACATCTGCTTAGAAGACAGATCTCCTGGGCCGCGCCTGGCTGGCTCAGTTGGTGGAGTGTGCGACTCTTGGGGTTGTAAGTTCAAGCCCCATGTCGGATGTAGAGATTACTTAAAAGAAATAAAATCTTAAAAAAAAAAAAAAAAAAAGAAGACAGCTCTCTAGTGGGGGTCTGCCCCTGCCTCCCAGCCTGGTAATGACCTGTCGGTGTCCTGTGGTGGGAGGGCAGGGGGAGCCGTCCCTGCGGCAGACCTCTGCATGGTCTCTTGTTTGTAGGTCCACTTCTCCCCCGAAAGGTGGGGTTTCCTGCTCAGGTTTTTCCGTGACTTGGTTCATCCACCCACCCCCACCTGCCTTCCGTTTTCCGGAAGTGTGAGTCATTCTTGTCCACCAACGACCCACCCTCTTCCACAACTTTTCCTCTATGTTCTTTTATCTATCTCGTGGAGACTGGGAAGGGTGAGAAGCAAGTGCATGGGCTCTGTTCATCATCTTGAACTAGAAGTCAGAAGAATTTCTTCCTGTAAAAAGTGTTCTTCCAAATCCATAGCCGTGTTACCATTTCTCAGGCCTAAAGTCAGGATGGCATCTTTGATTTCTCTTTCTCTCAGAACCCACATCTGACCAATGAGCAAATCCCATCCTTGATCAAGTCCGCCATCTGCCACTTCCCGTCTTCTGCCCTGCTACTGCCCCACTTTAGGCCACCCTCCTACGTGTGTAGACTCCGCAAGAGCTTCAACCGATCTCTTACCTTGACCTTGCCCCTTTGTCTTGTCTCCATAAATCAACCAGAGTGGTTAAAATAGATTGTGTCATTCTCTATTCACAGCCTCCAGTGGGAAGTAAAGAGTATGAGAGAGAAGAGAGAGTGATGAAAGAGGCAGGGACACCACAGACAGGCGTAGACTCTAGGGGTCTAAAGAGGTGGACAGTGTCCCTCATGTCCACCTGGAATCTGGGATGTGACGTTATTTGGAAATAGAGTCTTTGCAGATGTAATCAAGTTAAAATGAGGCCATACTGGATTAAGGTGGGCCTTAAAGCCAATGACTGGGTGTCCTTGTAAGGAGAGGGGGATATAGAGACATGGAGGGAAGAAAGGCAATGCGATGATGAAGGCAGAGATTAAAGAGATGCATTTATAAGGCAAAGAATGCCGAGCATTGCTGGCAGCCGCTGGAAGCTAGGAAGATGCCAGGAAGCATTCTTCTTTGGAACCTCAGAGGGAACATTGGACTGCTGACACCTTGATTTCAGATTTCTAGCTTCCCAAACTGTGAGAGGATAAATTTCTATTGTTTTAAGCCACCCAGTTTGTGGTAGTTGGTATGGCAACCCTAGGAAACTAATCCAAGCCCTTATCCTGACCAGCAGGGGTCATGGTTCAAGGCCCAGCAGGATCTGTCCTTACCTCTTACCACCCTCACTCCATCCCAGCAACACTGGCCTTGAGCAGGATGTTCCTTGAACAGGCTGTGGATGCCCCTGCCCCAGGGTCTTTGCACTTGATGTCCCCTTAGATCCAGATGAATTACTTCATTCAGGTCTTGCTGAATGAAGGCCCATATTATCAGAAGGGCCTTCTCTGACTGACAGCAAAGCCCCCAGGTCTCCTGTCCAACCCCCAACTCCCTAATCTACTCCAGGTCCTCCCTGCTTGCTCTAGTTCTCTCCACAGCACTTCTTGCCAGCTGGCCTGTGTTCACTCGTTTCCTATTTGTGTCTTCTCTCTACCTTGTAGACCTCACGAAGGCCAGGATTTTGTCGATTGTGTTTGTGCCTGTGTTGCCAGTACCTAGAACAGTGTAAGGCTGTGCTCGCTGTGTGGTCACCAAGTGAATGAGAAAAAAATCCACGAGCCAGTTCAATAAAGGGGAAAACCCCCAAACAGGCAATTCAAGACAAAAATGCCTCAGTCTCACTCATAATTAAAGAAATACAAATCAAGTCTGCAATGAGATCATTCTCACCTATTAGATTGTAGTGAACGTGAGGGGAATTGGGTGCCATCCCAACGTCCCAGAGGAGTGAACTTGGGCCGTCTCTTTCCTCCTTTTCTAAAAAAGTTGAACTATGTAATTCATAGGAAATTCACCCATTTAAAGTGAATAATTCAATGGTTTTTAGTATATTCACAGGGTGTAGAACCATCCCCCTGTCTAGTTCCGCTACCCTTTCTTTACCCCAGAAAGAAGCCCCCATCCGCGTTAGCAGCCACTTCCTGTCCCCCACTTGGCAGCCCTTGGCGGCCACTCTCTATTTTGTGACCTGGAATTTCCGTATTCTGGACATTTCATGTAAACAGAATCCTTTAACATGCAGCCTCTTGTGTCTGGTGTCTTTCACTTAACATGATGCTCTCAAGGTTCATCCATGTTATAGCCTGCTCTTTATTCCTCTCTCTTATATCATTCCATTGTGTGGATACACATTGTCTTTTTTTAAAAAAAGATTTATTTATTTATTTATTTTCGAAAGAAAGAGTGGGCAGGGAGTTGGGGCAGAGGGAGAGGGAGACAAGCAGACTCCCTGCTGAGTGGGGAGATGGACACAGGGCTTGATCCCAGGACCCTGAGATCATGATCGGAACTGAAATCAAGAATCGGTTGCTTAACGAAATGAGCCACCCAGGTGCCCCACCATATTTTCTTTATCCGTTCATCAGTTGATGGACAGTGGGTTGTTTTCACATTGTAGCTAATATTAATAATGCTGCCATGAACATTACGTAAAAGTTTTATGTGGGCATAAGCTTTCAGATATCTTGGCTATATACCTGGGAGCGTACCTGCTGACAACCATGTTGAAAATCTTTAGGAACTGCCAGCTTGTTTTCCAAAGCGACCACACAATTTCATGCTATCACCGGCCCAGTACTAGAGTTCCAATTCCTCAACAGCTTCATTAACACTTGTTATTATCCATCTTTTTTTTTAATTATAGTCTTCCTAGTGAGTGTGAAATGATATCTTGTTGTGGTTTTGATTTGCATTTCCCTAGTAACTAATGAGGTTGAGCAAATTTTTAAAAAGATTTTATTTATTTGAAAGATCACAAGTAGGCAGAGAGGCAGGCAGTGGGGGGGACAGGCTCCCTGCTGAGCAGAGCCCGACACAGGGCTCGATCCCAGGAGCCCGAGATCACAACCTGAACTGAAGGCAGAGGATCAACCCACTGAGCCACCCAGGCGCCCCGAGGTTAAGCAATTTTTTATGTGATTATTAGTCATTTGTATATTCTCTCTAGAAAAATGTCTGTTCAGATTGTTTTTTCACTTTTAATTGGGTTATTTGTCTATTATTACTGAATTGTAAGAGTTCTTTTTTTTTTTTAAAGATTTTATTTATTTATTTGACAGAGGGATCACAAGTAGGCAGAGAGGCAGGCAGAGAGAGAGGGAGAAGCAGGCTCTCCGCTGAGCAGAAAGCCCGACACGGGGCTTGATCCCAGGACCCTGAGATCATGACCCGAGCCGAAGGCAGAGGCTTAACCCCCTGAGCCACCCAGGCACCCCGTAAGAGTTCTTTATATAACCTGGATACTAGACCCTTATCATATATACTGTGGTATACAAATATTTTCTCCCATTCTGTAGGTTGCCACTTTAATATCTTTATAGTATCCTTTGAAGCGCAAAAATTTTTTAATTGTGATGAAGTCCAGTTTGTGTCTGTATTTGGTTGCTTATGCTTTCAGTGTCATATCTAAGAAGCTGTTGCTAATTCAAGGTCACGAAGATTTCCCATCTGTGTTTTCTTCTAAGAGTTCTATGGTTTTAGCTCTTATATTTGGGTCTTGGGTCCATTTGGAGGATCCGTGAGGTGGGGAAGGGGTTCACCTTCATTCTTTTGCAGAAGGTTCTGGAGTTGTCTTGGCACCATTTGTGGAAAAAAAACTCTTCTTTCCCCAATGAATTACCTTGCCACCCTTGTTGAAAATCAATTGAGCATAGATACATGGGTTTATTTCTGGATTCTCAACCTGTTCCCTTGGTCCAGATGTCTATTCTTGTGCCAGTGCACAGAGACTTGATTACTATAGCTTTGTACTAAGTTTTTATTTATTTTTTATTTTTTTAATTTTTATTTTTTATAAACAAATTTTTATCCCCAGGGGTACATGTCTGTGAATCGCCAGGTTTACACACTTCACAGCACTAACCATAGCACATACCCTCCCCAATGTCCATTACCGCACCCACCTTTCCCGACCCCCTCCCCCCAGCAACCCTCAGTTTGTTTTGTGAGATTGAGAGTCACTTATGGTTTGTCTCCCTCCCAATCCCATCTTGTTTCTTTTCTTCTTTTTCTGCCCTCCTAGTCCCCCATGTTGCATCTCCACTTCCTCATATCAGGGATATCATATGATAGTTGTCTTTCTCTGACTGACTTATTTCACTAAGCATGATACCCTCTAGTTCCATCCACGTTGTTGCGAATGGTGTACTAAGTTTTTAAATGGGGGAAAGTCTTCCAACTTTTTTCTTCTTTTTAAAGATTGCTTTTGCTGTTCTAGGTCCCTTACATTTCCATGTGAATTTTAAGAGCAAGTTGTCAATTTCTTCAAAAACCCCTCCAAAAAACACTCCCCCCAATGCAGCTAGCATTGTGATAGAGATCACCTTGACTCTGAAGATCAATTTGGGAAGCATTGTCATCTGAGCAATATTGTTTTCCAATTCATGAACATGGAATGTTTTGTAGTTTTCAGTGTACAAGCCTTGCACTTCTTTTGTTAAATTTATTCCTAGTTATTTTATTCTTTTTGATGCTATCATGAATGGAATTATTATCAGTATATAGAATTATATACTGATATTTGTAGATTGATCCTGTATCCTGCAACCTGATTTTTGTATATTGATTTTTGTATATTGGTCTTGTATCCTGCAACCTTGTGGAACTTATTAGTTCTAATAATGTGTATGTGTGTGTGTGTGTCTCCTTAGGATCTTCTATCTATAAGATCGTGTAACTTGCAAGTAGAGATCATATTACTTTTTCTTTCCAATATGTATGCCTTTTATATGTATGTCCTTACCTAATTGACCTCATTAGAATTTCCAGTACAATACTGAATAGAAATTGAGGTCTTCTTTTAAAATACAGACATTTACAGCTGTAAATTTCCATCTAAACATTGTTTTAGCTGCATTCTATAAGTTTTGATATGTTGTGTCTTTGTTTACATTTGCCTCAAGGCATTTAAAATTTTTCCTTGTGATTTCTTCTTTTTCCTGTAGTTATTAGGAACATATTGTGTAATTTCCACATATTTGTGAACTTCCCAGGGTTTTTTTCCTTGTTGTAGTTGGCTTCTGTTATTCTGTCATGGTTAAAGTACATATTTTGTATGATTTTATTCCTTTTTTAAAAAAGATTTTTATTTATTTGAGAGAGAGCAATAATGAGAGAGATCACAGAGAGAAAGAGGGGAAGAAGACTCACTACTGAGCAGGGAGCCTGATGTTGGGCAGGATCCCAAGACCCTGAGATCATAACCTGAGCTGAAGGAGGACACTTAACTGACTGAGCTAAGCCTGATTTTATTTCTTTTAAATTTATTAAGGCTTGTTTTATGGCCTAACATAGGTCTGCTTGGGAGAATGTTTCATGTGTATTTGAGGAGAATAGGCATGCTTCTGTGTAGTTGGTTCACAGTGTTGTTCAAGTCTATTTCCTTACTGATCTACTGTTGTTTTATTCATTATTGAAAGTGGGGTTTTTAATTTAATTCAAATCAATTTTTTTTAGATTTTATTTATTTATTTGACAGATAGAGATCACAAGTAGGCAGAGAAGCAGGCAGAGAGAGAGAGAGAGGAGGAAGCAGGGTCCCTGCTGAGCAGAGAGCCCGATGAGGGGCTTGATCCCAGGACCCTGAGATCATGACCTGAGCCGAAGGCAGAGGCTTTAACCCACTGAGCCACCCAGGCGCCCCAAAAGTGGTTTTTTTTAAAAAAAGATTTTATTATGTGTGTGTGTGTGTGTGTGTGTGAGAGAGAGAGAGAGAGAACACACAAGCAGGGGGAGTGGGAGAGGGAGAAGCAGACTCCCTACCGATCACAGAGCCCCATACGGGGCTTGACCTGAGCTAAAGGCAGATGCTTCACAGACTGAGCCACCCAGGCGCCCCTGAAAGTGGGGTATTGAAGTTGAATACTGTTTTTGTTGAATTATCTATTTCCCCCGTCAGTTCTATCAGTTTTTACTTCTTAAATTTTGGGGCCCATTTTTAGGTGCATATATTTATAATTATTATACCTCTGGTTGGATTGACCTTTTTTTTCATTATAAAAATCTCCTTTTTTGTCACTAGTAACAATTTTTTAGCAATCTTAAAAACATCTTTTTAAAAAAAAA
Organism: Mellivora capensis; assembly: GCA_004024625.1. Lineage (NCBI taxonomy): Eukaryota > Metazoa > Chordata > Mammalia > Carnivora > Mustelidae > Mellivora > Mellivora capensis. The sequence goes on along the minus strand of PISX010003154.1, from coordinate 71,563 downwards.
AGATTTATTTATTTGAGAGGGGGAGGGAGAGAGAGAGAGAGAGAGCGAGCGAGCATGATCAGGGGGAGGGACAGAGGGAGAAGCAGACTCCCCAAAGAGCAGGGAACCCTACTTGGGGCTCGATCCCAGGACCCTGAGGTCATGACCTGAGCCAAAGTCAGATGCTTAACTGACTGAGCCACCCAAGCATCCCAGAAACATCTATTTTATATGTCTTCATACACAGTTGTACATTATTACAGAATTACTGTCACATCCAGTAACTGACATAACACAGTTCAACATAATGAGTAAGTAGCAATCTTAGAAATAGCTTTTTTTTTTTTAGTGGACTCCATGCCCAGCATGGGGCCCAATGCAGCTTAAACTCATGACCCTGGGATCAAGACCTGAGTTGAGATCAAGAGTTGGACGCTTAACTGACTGAGCCACCCAAGTGCCTCTTAGAAATGGCTTTTTTAAAAAAATTTTTTGATTTTTTTAAAATTTATTTATTTGTCAGAGAGAGAGGGAGAGAGAGTGAGCACAGGCAGACAGAGTGGCAGGCAGAGGCAGAGGGAGAAGCAGGCTCCCTGCCAAGCAAGGAGCCCGATGTGGGACTCCATCCCAGGGCGCTGGGATCATGACCTGAGCCGAAGGCAGCAGCTTAACCAACTGAGCCACCCAGGCGTCCCTAGAAATGGCTTTTTAACATGAGTCTTTTTTTAAAAATTTATTTTATTTTATTTTTTTTTTTTAAGATTTTATTTATTTATTTGTCAGAGACAGAGGGAGAGAGAGCGAGAGAGCACAGGCAGACAGAGTGGCAGGCAGAGGCAGAAGCAGGCTCCCCGCCAAGCAAGGAGCCCGATGTAGGACTCGATCCCAGGACGCTGGGATCATGACCCGAGCCGAAGGCAGCCGCTCAACCAGTTGAGCCACCCAGGCGTCCCAGAGTCTTTTTTTTTTTTTAAACATGAGTCTTAAAACAATGCTGTAATTGAGCAATCTCCAATAGAGATTGGAATCATATCCATATACCAAAATAATAGTTTTCTCAACCTTCTGAGCAAGTGGGACTCTAGAAACCTCTTTTATATTTGTATCTTTAACATGTCTCTACATGTATTACAGACCTATAAGCTCATACATCTGTTCACAGAAGTAAATCTTGACAAGCCTGGAGTGTACACAGAAATATGTTTTCTTTTTACATGTGTGTTTAATCAGTTTTTCAGTATACAATACCAATTGGTCAACACATACACCTAATTAAATTATATCTTTCTCAATTTTCTGAGAGAGTGTCATTCTTAGAAACATTTTTATAAATGTATTTAAATAGTTTTCTAACCTCTATTACAGAAACACATTTATTAAAATACTGTTTTCAACCTGTCAACCATGAAAGAACCATACAAACTTCTTTTTTTCACATATCTGTGACAATTTTTCTTGTCTGTCTTGCCTGATAAGTTCTATGATGTCCCATATTACAGTCTGTTTTGTCTGACACAGCCATCCTAGCTTTCCTTTGGTTATTGTTTACACAGAATCTCGTTTCCCATTTCAACCTATTTGTCTTTGGAATCTGAAGTGTGTCCCTTGTAGAAAGCAGATTGTTGGATCATGCTTTTAAATCCATTTTGCCAATCTCTGACTTTTAATTGAAGTGTTTAATTCACTTGCATGCAATGTAATTACTGGGAAGATAGGGTTTGCTCTTTGTTTTTCATATGTCATGTCATTTTCGTTCTTCGGTTCCTCCCTTGTCTTCTTTTATGTTGAATAGATATTTTGTAGTACCATTTTAATTCTCTTGTCATTTCTTTTACTATATATTTTTGAGTTTTTACCTTTGCTGTTGCTTGGCAGATTACCATTATCATCTTACTTTATAACAATGTAGTTCAGATTAATACTAACTTAATGTCAGTAGCATACAAAAACTTTGCTCCTCTGCAACTAAGTTACCTTCCTTCTCTTTTGTGCTCTTATCCTCATAAAAATTAAGTCCTTATACATTGTGTTCTCCTCAGTGTATACTTACAGTTACTGATTTATGCAGTTGTCTTTTAATTCAGATAGGAGAAAGAAGTTATAAGCATCAAATACATTTATACTGTCTTTTATATTTACCTATCTAGTTACTTTTACTAGGGCTCTTTATTTATGCGTGTGGATTTGAGTTTCTGGCTAGTGTCCTTTCCTTTCAGTCTGAAGGACACTCTGTAGTAGTTATCACAGATCAATTATCCCAGTGATGAGTTCTCTTTTCATTTATCTGGGCAATTTCTTCATTTTTGAAGGATAGTTGTTTTGCATAAAGATTTGTTGGTTGGCATTTCTTTTTTCTTTTTTTTTAATATAATTTTTTATTTTTGTTTTAACATATAATGTATTATTAGCCCCAGGGGTACAGGTCTGTGAATCGCCAGGTTTACATACTTCACAGCACTCACCATAGCACATACCTTCCCCAGTGTCCATAACCCCACTCCCCACAACCCTCTGTTTTGTGAGATTAAGAGTCTCTTATGGTTTGTCTCCCTTTTCTTTCTTTTTAAAAAAAGATTTTATTTATTAATTTGAGAGAGTGTGTACAAGAACAGGTGGAGGGGTAGAAGGAGAAGGAGAAGCAGATGCCCTGCTGAGTGGGAAACCTGACCCGGGGCTCGATCCCAGGACCCTGAGATCATGACCTGAGCTGAAGTCAGATGCTTAACCAACTGAACCACCCAGGTGCCCTGACATCTCTTTTTTCTGTCAGTTCATTGTATATGTTATCCCACTGCTTTCTGCCCTCCATGGTTTCTGATGGGAAATCTACTTGGAGTTTGTTGAGCCTTTAGGATATGTCAATTAATTTTTTTAAATAAAATTTGTGACATTTCAGCCATATCTGATACTTCAGATATTCTCACTGCTCCCTCTCCCACCTTCCCTTGTTTTTCTGGGACTCCCATTATATGTATGCTGGCATGCATAATGGTATCTGAGTCTCTTTATTTTCTCCATAATTTTAATTTCTGTTCCTCAGACTGGATGACATCAATTGACCTACCTTCAGGTTCACTGATTCTTTATTTTTTTTAATATGTTCAAATCTGACTCTGAGCCCCTCTAGTTAAAATTTTCATTTAGTTATTAGCTATTTTAGCCTTTAAAATTTTTATTTATTTATTTGAGAGAGAGAGTGAGCAAGAGAGAGAATGCAGGTGGGGCAGAGGGAGAGGCAGAGGGAGAAGCAGACTCCCCGATGAGCAGGGAGCCTGATGTAGGCTCTATCCCAGGACCCTGGGATCATGACCTGAGCCGAAGGCAGATGCTTAATGACTGAGCCACCCAGGCACTCCTGTTATAGTTTTCAATACCAGAATTTCTTTCTACATATATATTTGAACCCCTTTATTGATATTCTCTATCTGGTGAAGCATGTTCCATACTTTTCTTTAATTATTTAGACATGGTTTCCATAATTTTTTAAAAATTATTTTCCCCCCAGTTTTATTGATATAATTGACATATCAGATTGTATAATTTTAACATGTACAACATAATGATTTGATATGTTATACTTCACAGTGATTACACAATAAATTAGTCAATATTTATCACTTCACATAATTGCAATTTTTTCCCTTGTGATAACTTTAAAGATTTACTCTCTTAGCAACTTCTGAATATACTGTACACTATTGTTAACTAGAGTTGTTGTGTTGTACAGTACATCCTCAGAACTTATTTGTCTTACTGGGAATGTGTACTTTTTGACCACATTCACCTAATTCCCCTACCCCCTACCTCCTGCCTCTGGCAAGCCCACATCTGATCTCTGTTTCTGTGAATTTATATGAGTTTAAATTTCACATAAAAGCGAGATCATACACGATTTTTCTTTCTCTGTATGACTTATTTCACTTAACCTAATGCCCTCAGATTCCACCCATGTTGTTGCAAATGTCGGGATTTCTTTCCTTTTTATGGCTGAATATATTCTATTCACATTTCCTTTATTTTTTTTTAAAGATTTTATTTATTTATTTGAGAGAGAGGCAGTGAGAGAGCATGAGCGAGGAGGTCAGAGGGAGAAGCAGACTCCCGTGGAGCTGGGAGCCTGATGTGGGACTCGATCCCGGGTCTCCGGGATCATGACCTGAGCTGAAGGCAGTCGTCCAACCAACTGAGCCACCCAGGCGTCCCTCACATTTTCTTTATTCATTCAGTGATGGATGTTCAAGTTGTTTCCATGTCTTGGCTACTGTAAATAATGCTGTGGTATATACAGGGGTGTACATGTCTCTTTGGTATAGCATTTTTGTTTCCTTTGAATATCCAGAAGTGGAATTGCTGGATCATATGGTAGCTGTGTTTTTAATTGCTTGAGGAAGCTCTGTACTGGCTGCACCAATTTATATTTCTATCAACAGTGCACAAGGGTCCTCTTTTCTCCACCTCCTCACCATCATTTGTTACTGCTTATCTTTTTGATGGCAGCCATTCTAGTAGATGCGAGGTGATCTCTCATTGTGAATTTGATTTGCATTTTCCTAATGATTAGTGATATTGAGTACCTTTTCACATACCTTTTGGCCATTGGATATCTTCTTTGGGAAAATGTCTATTCAGGTCCTTTGCCCATTTTAAATAGGATTATTTATGTTCTATCTATCTATTTCTCTAGCTAGCTAGCTGTTGAGTAGCATGAGTTTTTTTTTTTTTAAGATTATTTATTTATTTATTTGACAGACAGTGATCACAAGTAGGCAGAGAGGCAGAGAGAGGGGAAGGGAAGCAGGCTCCCTGCTGAGCAGAGAGCCCAGTGCAGGGCTTGATCCCAGGACGCTGGGATCATGGCCTGAGCCGAAGGCAGAGGCTTTAACCCACTGAACTACCCAGGTGCCCCGAATAGCATGAGTTTCTTATATATTTTAGATATGAACCCCTTATCAGATGTATGTTTTGCAAATACTTTTACTCATTCTGTAAATTGCCTTACTCAGTTTCTTTGAACACATTTTAGAAGGCTGATTTAAACTTTTGTTTAACAAGTCAAATGTCTGGGACGCCTGGCTGGCTCAGTTGGAAGAATATGAGACACTTAATCTTGGGATTGTGAGTTTGAGTCCCACATTGGGGGTAGGGATTACTCAAAAAAAAATTAAATGTCTGGACTTCCCCAGGAACGGTTATTAGTGGTTGCTTTTTTGCTCATGGGCCATATTTTCTTGCATGTATTATAATTTGTGTTGAAAACTGGATATTCTAAATAATTGATGTGGCCACTGTGGAAGTCTGATCCTCACTCTTCAGGGTCTGTTGTAATTGCTGTTTGTTGAAGTCATTGTGGTTTCTTTGTATAGTGACTTTCCTGAATTCCTTCTGCAGAGTGGCCACTACAGTTTCTTTTTGGTTATCTTAATTGTCATTTAATAATTGGACAGATATTTCCTTAAATGCCTGGAACCAGTAAGTCTCCCCATGTCTGCCCAGGGGCTCTGTGCACATACTGGGGCACACTTTCAACTCTCAGCCCAGCAGTGGACAGCTCTGCCTTAGCCTTCACTTCCTGCTTCCAAGTCAGTCAGCATGAGCTGAGGCCCTTCCCAGGGCTTCCCTAAGCATATGCACATGCCTGGGCATGCATGTGGCCTTCTGGATTCCCAGGAATACATTGCAACTTCTTAAAGCCCCTATAGACCTCTCATCATGGAGCTTTGTCTTTTAAGGTTTTCGGTTAGTCTATCTTTTGCTCCAGCTGTTATTCACTGCCTCAGGCAGCTGTGAAGTTAAATGCCTGTAATTGTTTCTTACAGTCAGTCCAGGGGAATAGGCTTTTCCTCCTGGATGAGCTCTGAGTTGGGTCAAATGCTGATATCCTTGCAAAGGGGATCTTCTAGGGAACCACCACTATTTGTACCACAGGTCAATAATGAGTTTTCTGAGAATGAGGCCTTGAAAGAGTTTCAGCCCTGTTCTGCACTCTGCAGTAGCTTCCAGGCTACTGATTTCCATGACAAGTATGGGGTCTTGTTTTTCAGGGCATGGGTTGCTAATGAGTGGAGGACGGGACTACAGCAAGTTAATGCCACAAAGTTTACAATTCTTAGACTCAGTTAATTTTTTTTTTTTTTTAGAATTAATGTTTCCTGGTTTTCTCCAAGTCCCTAATTAATTTCCAAAGTTCTAAAAAAGTTGATTCTGATCATTTTTGCTAGTTTTCCTGGGGAGAAAGATTTTATGGGGACAGGATTTTCAGAGGTGCTTCAATTACCATTTCATTGACACCTGACCATCCTTTTTTGAGAGCACTTCTGCAATGTCTCTTTAAACTAATAATGCCTGTAATCTCTGATCTGAGACATCCCATTTTAGGAGTTTATCCTTCAGATATGATCACCATCAAATAAAGACCCTTGGCCACGGATGCTAAGTGTAGGACTGTTTGTGGTGACCACACCCCACCTGAGGGCCTTTTGCTGGGGGTCTAACGTGCATGCGACAGCCCAGCTACCTGGCAGAATGTCCTGTAGCTCTTATAGAATCCGAGGAATTGCCCAGAAAATAGAGCAAGTTGAAAATAGCGTGTGAAGTAGGAGGTCTTTAGTTCAGAACAAGAACCCCGTATGCCCATGTAAATAATTTCATGAACACAGAATGATTCTGGAAGGTTCCACACAAGAAGGTCAATAGTGGATGTCTTTGGGGAGCGGCTGGAGCCTAGGGTGCGAGGGGATTTCTTTTTCTCGTATAATCTTTTGAACTGTTGGTGTTGGCTGGGAGAATGAAGTACACTTCTCTGTAGGCCATGTCCACCACTCTCCCTCCTACAGAATCTTTAGGACAGGAGTGGGCCTCTGGAGGGGAAAGAGCATGTTCTCTGGTCTCAGCTCTGTGGATTCACTGGGTATCCTCAGGATAGCCCTGCCCAGTCCTGGCCCTGGGCTGCCACTCAGATAGCGAGGGCCAGGAACTGGGGGCACTGGCCAGGGGACCACAGCTGTCTGGGTCAAGAGGAGAAAGTGCAACAGCATCTTTTGGGAGCCAGTGACCCTGAGAAAGAGAAAGAGCCCTACCAGGAATGTCGTGTCTGCTCAGGACTAGACGTGTGCATAGCACACAAGCTGGTGCACACAGAGGTCACCCCACGTCTGGTTGGTAACGAACCCCCTTCCACCAGCCTGGAGCATTGTTCTCTCCAGCTCAAGAGAGACTCTGCCTATGCACAGATGCTCATGGGCAGGCAGCTTCAGCCCTCCCCAGGGATGGGGACACAACTCCCAGAGGCCCACTGCCATCAGTCCTACCAGCCTCACCCCTGATGCTCCTTTGGAGTCCTCCAGTGCTTCTCCCCTGCTCAGACACCCGAGTAGCTGGAGGGCCTCCCTGTCCATCATGGGCAGCCTCCCTCCACTGGAAGGGAGAGGGCTGGGGAGGGCACACAGGACCCTCACGGTGACCCTGGAGCATTTTCAGGGTTGTGGGACTTTTGAAGGACTGTTTGTGACCACATCTGAAGGTGTAGGGACAGGACAGTGAACCAGAAAATCAGAGGAGGGACCCAAACTCTTCCTCAAACCTATAATAAAGTATAAATACACTGTCAAGAAATGTAACTATCCATAATGTTTGAAGTCAGTGAAGTAAATAGAGCAGCTCAGGCTTAGGAGACCATGTGTTCTGTAGTTCAGACCTTTTCTGAGGCAGAGCTCAAACACACCTGTGTCGGGCCCTGGCACCCCTCTGCCCGTTTGACCCCTTCTCCCCCACCAGCTCAGGGACTGCACTGGGTCCCCACGGGCCCCACAACAAGCCTGTGCCCTTAGTTCAGTACTGGGTGGGGAAGGGGTGGCGAGGTTCACTGCCTGAATACAGATCCCGGGGCCACACAGCCCCCGTCCTGGGGCCTGTTGCTGGGCTGGCCCCTCATCCCTTCATCTGTGCCAGGAGGAACTTTTTATGGATTCTGGCCTCAGTTTATTCTTCTTGAAAAAGCATTTTTGAAATATTGAGATTACCAAAGTCCACACAAACCATGCTTGCATTTCCAAAATCATACTGCCAGCATCTGGACTCTGTCCAAGAAGAAAATGCCAACAGCCAAGAGGCTAGTCCCTCTGAGTGCCAGAAGGGCCCAGGGGACATGCAGTCTCTTGCTTGAGGTCCAAAAGCAACAGGTGGGGACCTTAGGTAATCTTGGGACATCGTTCTGGGAGCAGGGGATGACACAGACATGGAAAGACAGTGGTTCCCTTGGTTCTAAGAGAAAGAGGGAGTATGTATTCCCAAGTTCCCCTCCCACCACTGTGACTGTGGATTTTGAGATGTGGGGAAGAAGTGAGGCTTCCCAGCCCTGATTCACACCCCATCCTAATGGCTTCTGCCTCCTTTCCCCCTTTTAGGAAACCAAGTCTTGATCTGAAAAGTCAGCCCTCTGAGTCAGGGGATCTTCATGAGCCCAGGAGGAGGGCAGGCACTAGGTCTGGCCTCAGCGCTAGAGAGGCAGAGCTGGAAGGACCAGCCAAATGACAGGCAGGCTTTAGGCTGCACACAGACGGCTAGCTGGGGTCTAAAGCAGTGAAGCTTCCATCCACATCCAGCTGAAAAATAGCTACTATTGGGTCAGCTCCAAAGGAGTTAAAGCTGGCACCGTAGCTGTACAGGGCCTCTAGTGGGGTGCCCGAACCCTGCAAGGCTTTCCACAAGAGAAGTGATGAGAGCCTCCTAGCTAGGGCATCCCCTCTGCCCCGGCCCCAAATGCAGCCATTCTGCTGAGCTTCTGGGGAATTTCCGGGACAGCGCTTAGTATCCAGGTATCTCTCACTCCAGGCTCCTACATTGGTCGGTCTTTCTTTCTTTCTTTCTTTCTTTCTTTCTTTCTTTCTTTCTTTTTTCTTTTAAAGATTTTGTTTATTTATTTGACAGAGAGGCCACAAATAGGCAGAGAGGCAGGCAGAGACAGAGAGGGGAAGCAGGCTCCCTGCTGAGCAGAGAGCCCGATGCGGGACTCCATTCCAGGACCCTGAGATCATGACCTGAGCTGAAGGCAGAGGCTTAACCCACTGAGCCACCCAGGCACCCACCACATTGGTTTTTCTGTGCCTTGAATGTACTGAGCTCTTTCCAGCTTTGGGACTTTTGTTCTTGCTGTGCCCTCTGCCCTGCATGGCCCCTGGTACCATTACAGGATGGCTCCAACCCGGCAGCGGGCTCTCTGCTCCAGGCCCCCTTCCCAGGGAGGTCTCCTGTCATCCACAAACTCGATATTACTGCTTTTCTTATCACCAGCTCTATTTTGTTCACTGGTTACTTGTTTGCCATGTCCTGCTCCTGTGGCCCCGAGAGTAAACCCTGAGGGCAATGACTGTGTCTTGGAGAACTTGGCACATAGTAAATGTTCATTAACTTTTAAAAATGAGTAAGTGAATGGTCCAGTTAGGAATGCAAATTTCCAGCCAGTGGTTGAAGAACCCACCAATGAGGAGCTAGGGGAAAGGATGCAGACCCAAAGAGGTGTCCCTGCCCCCTCCTGTCACCTGAGTCAGACATCACAAATGAAGCCCAGTGCTTTTCATTCCTTGGAGCCCAGACACGAGCTCTGTTCCTTATAGGGGGCCCTGCAGGGAGCCACTAGCTGAGAGGTGGTGAGAGGAAGACCAGGCTGTAAGGTGCATGTTAGGAGCAGGCTGGCAGTCCATGGCTGAGGACCCGGAGGATGTTCCAAGTCAGGACGGCTTTCTGGAGGATGTGACAGGGTGGGCACTGGGGGCAGAGGGGGAAGGAGAATGGTGTGAATGGTGGGTAATACCTCAAGTCGAGGTAAGAATCCAATGGGCATGTCCCGAAGACAGTCAAAAGCCCCCTGTGGGGAGAGGAGGGCACTTCTTAGACTGGCTTGGGGGCCCACTTGCCTGCCCCCAAGCAGCTCCCACTGCATGTCGCTGCCTGCCACCAAGCAGAGCCTTCTTGGCCAGCTGGAGGGAGAGGCTGGTGCGATGCATGGAGAGGAGTGACTTGCATTGCTGAGCACACCACCCTGGGTTGAGACAGCATGTCAGATTCTTCCAGGTTCTTTGACAGAGAGGAGAGACTGTCCCTCCAAAGACCCATGGGTCTGGACCCACGTGTCAGCTCCTGTGATGCTGTGCTGCCTGATGCAGCCTTTCCTGACACCCAGCCAGGATGGTCTTTGGCTTCTCTGACCTCCCATGCTCCGTATCCTCATCTGCTCTGGGCAGCCTCCATGCTTTGCTTACACCCCAGCTGGTGGGAACAAGTCTCCCTTTCTCCAGGAGCCTGTCAGCCAGCTCTAGCCTAAAGTCTTGGTTTTAGAAAAAGAACATGCACTGTGTTAGGCTGATGACAGAGCCATTCACGTCCTTTGGAGAAATGTGGGATGTGCTTGACAAGGATAAATGAAGAGCAATGGAGGGCATGAGCAGAGGCCAGCACGGGGCTCATGCCCTGGTTAACCTTTCAGGGTGTATGGGCTGGTCGGGTTTCTGAGCATGTGCACACACGTGTGCTCACAAATGCACATGTAGGCACACACACACACAAGTGTGCGTACAACACAGGTGCACACTCCTGTATGGAGTGTACATGTGCAATTACATGTACATGCATGTGCTCACATAAAAAGTCACGTGTGCACTCGTGCACAAAACACATGTGGATCATTGTGCTTTAAACCATACTTGCTGTCAAGAAGTGGCTTTTCTCGCATGAGGGGTCTTGTGGAAACCCACCTCTGTCACCCACTTCTGCCCTTCTCCACCCTGGCCTTCTCCGATGTGTGTGCTAACACTCTGTATTACCTTGAACATTAATTTTGCAGATTTCACAGGGGAAAATTGATTACTTGGGGCTTTTTGTTGCCTTGAAGCAATTTGCTCCTTGTTGATGGGCTTTCCTGCTTCTTCATTTGCACGAGCCTGAGTCCCTCCCCCTCTTTCAGGCTGGAGGGGGAGGCTCAGCAGGAGACACAGGGACCTTCAGCCCTTGTCCTTATCCCATGGGTGCTGGCCTGTTCTTGAGGCCATGCAGGTGATGGTGGTGGTGTTGAGAGCTTTGTGGGGGAAGGGGCTCCCTTTGTCTTCCCCTTGACACCTCCTGCATTCACCACCCCCACAGACACTTCCAGTGGGCTCCTTATGAGTGCCTGGTTTCTGCCATTTCCTCTGGGATAGTCACCTGTCCCAGCCCCTGCCTCCGTGGGTGGCCCCGCCCCCTTCTCCCAGACCTCTCTCACACCCACCCCTATCCCCCTGAGTCTCACCGGTTTCCACTGCCCTGTGTTCCTGCCCTCCTCTCCTAGAATGCCTTCTGACTGGCCCTCAGTCCCACGGCCCTGTTCTCTGATTGGGTCCTGGTGCCATCTCCAGGAGCAGCGAGTCCCCACATACCCATGGAGGCAGGATCTCTGGGGACCGGGCCTGGCAGGTGCCTCTTCTGAGGTTCAGGGAGGATTTGTTCAGGTTGAAGAGTCTCTGTCTAGGGGAACCCCCAAGGCCGACATGCTGGCCTTTTCTCCCACCCTTGCACCTGTGGCCGCTGTGGCGGGCCGCTGAGTCCTGGGTGTATGTGTGGGGGGCCAGTGTGGCCTCCCCGGCCTGCAGAGCCAAAAGCGGGGCCAGCAAACCCCAGTGCAGGGAGCTTTGGGAGGTCTTGTCCCTTGGTCTCCAGGAGGAGAAGCAAATGGATGGATTCTTGGAAGCCATGAATCCTCTGTGGCCCCTTGAGGCATTTCCCAAAGGAGTGCATTTGTGCAGACGGAGGGTGCTGATGACGGAGGACACACGCACATTTACAGTTTCCTGCCGGGCCGGGCCTCTGCCGGGTAGCCCTGAGCCTGGACGCTGAGCTTGGGTGGGGCAGGCCCACGGGAAGGCCAGAGCTGCAGACCCACAGCAGGCCCTGGGGTGGCCAGCCAGCATGGGGGGTACCACAGAAGGGACCTCAGCTGCTGCAGGGTCTCCTGGAACGTTTGGGAGGAAGCAGCTCTGTGGTGAAATACCTTTGAGAAATGCTCTACCCAGCGATCGCTCCAAGACATGGCTGCCACCAACAGGCGACAGGCCAAGGGGCGAGTGGGCTGAGAGCCAGTTCGCCTTCTGCTTGTGACCAGGCCCTCCTGGGGCAAGGGGGGGCTTTTTTTCTAATTCTCACGAAGGCAGGGCAAGGACTAGAGTTTCCAGCCCTCCTCGGATCTACAAGACACGGAGAAGCCCTGGGTAGAGAGCCCCGTGTTCCCATCCCAGGACGCAGTCCTACTGTAGCCCAACAGGGGGCGCTGGCCAGAGGCCCCCAAGATTCCCGGGAACCAGGCTGGCCTCAAATTCACCCCACCCTGCTTTGCAGTGGTGAGCAGGTTCAAGCTCTGCGCTGGGCCCCTTCTCCTCACCTAAGAGTCATGTGGAGGTTGTGTCCAAACTGTGCTGGTTTCTGGGGCAAGGCAAACCTAGACAGCATCTCTGCCGAGGGCCCCCGGCTTGATGCTTGGCATCATGGTGACCGACAGGCCTGTGGCCATGTTTGATGAAGTCAGATGAAGTGGGTGGGAATGACACTCTGACAGAAGCAGGGGACAGTGGTTTGGGCTGTCCAGCACTGCCCCTCCTGCCCTGGAACCCTGTGCATCTCTGGCCTCTGCCCCCTCCCTGTAGGATGGCGTGAGGGACAATGCTAGACCAGGTGATCCTTCCCTCTGCCTTTGCGCTTCCTCTCCAAGTGGGCCCTGATGGGTGCTCACCTTCCTTCCAGACAAAGCCAATCGTGTCACCTATCTGTCCTGCTGGGGGACTTGCTCAGCATTCACTGTCCTTCTGGGGGCCCCCTCACAGCCCTCTCTGCTGAAAGGCTGCCTGAGAATCAGGGCCCCCCCAGTCGGATTTGACTCAAAGCACCATCTTGTGAGAAATATCGTCACGAGTGTCCCTTTCATCTGGGGTTGGGGAGGAGGGACCAAGGCTTACAGTGACTGTGAACTGGTCCAGGGCTGTCTGCTGATGACATCATAGTCCATGGGCAGCTCACGGCAAGTCCCCTGTGCTTCCTACTTCCCTGCTGCCCAGACACTGACCACTCTCCTGGACACAGTGGCCTGCTGTCGCCCAAGGCCGGGGGACTGCCCAGCCTGAGGTCACACACTTTGGAAGGCCCAGCTTCAGGGTCTCTGTCCCCCCTAGCCCTGGGACCCTGCAAGACCCAGAAGTCTCACCTCAGACCTGACCTCCCTGTCACCACTCCAGGGTCAGCTCCCTGGCATGGCTTCCAAACCCCGAGGGGCTGTATCCCCTCGGCAAAGGGAATGTTCTCTGAGGACAACCACTGCTGGTCACGCAGTCAGGCCCCTCAGTGTCCGGGCAGCCTTTCGGTGCGGCCAGTGTCCACGTCAGAGGAGTGGAAACTTTTGGGGTGCCGCTGGCAGGTGGGGCCTTGCTGTTTGGGTCTGGCAGGAATATGACAGCGGTGAGCAGCCGGCTTCCTCCGCAGTGTCCGTCCATCCTTTCGTCCACCCACTGCTGGCTCTTGTGGGGAGGCATGTCTGGGCTTGCTTCCGGGTGCTTCTCTTCTTACCTTTCCTTGGTAGAGCATCCTGTCTCCTTCTCTGTTCTCAGAAGATAAATGCTGGCTGCTCGTGTCACACAACAACCAGAAAACAACCTCAGTTTTCCTCACTGGCCTGGCCCAGGGTTGTCCCCCAAAGGGAAGCCTCGCTTGTGAGAAAGTAATTTGTTTCTTCATGAGCAAGAATTCTGAGTGTGGCCTCGCAGAGGCCGTCTGTGGAGCAAGGGCCAGAGCGTGGCCTCAGGCAGCCCTGGTGTCACTCACTTTCCCACCCCCACACTGGTTCCTGGCCCAGCTTGCCCACTGGTGGCCTCCAGGGCCGTGTCCTGTGCTGGGTCACCGCAGCTCTGCCTGGCGATCTAACTTGTATGGTGGGCGACGGTCCATGCTCTTCCCACCTCTGTCCGCCCCCCCACCCCCAGACTGGGGGTGGGGGAGACTCTGTGAGAAGGGCGACAGGACCCAGGGGTGCATGCCCAGGTCGGGGGGCGCTGCTAGGATCTGACCCCCACCCCTTTCCTGGGCAGGCAGGACCCACAGGTGCTCATGGCCAGGCCTGGGTCTTTTTCTTCGTCCTTTCACAGATAGCCTGGGTCCCACTGAGGGACCTCACCTGCACAGAGGTTTCCTCCCTCCGCAGAAGCAGAGGCCAGGCTGGGTGCGCGAACTGTTCTCACACACCCCCAACTCTCCCCAAAGGGTGTGTTCTCTCTAACCGTCTGGCACCTACCAGCGCCCTTTGCAGGAGCAGGGTCTCCCTCTGGAGAACCAGGATCTCTGTGTCCTACCAGCCTCCGCTCTAGGTACCCCAGGCTCTTCCCTAGCACCCAGGACCCCCCGGGGAATTGTGCCCTCTGGATGTGGACCCAGGACGCTTGCAGAGTGGACAGAGAGCATGAGCCAGAGCCAGGCCAGGTGGAAGGAGGTGCACCAGGGCCTCTAGCCTTTGGGGGCCTTTCAGTGGCAAGGCTTCTCCGGGCCTTTCTGGGGAACATCCTGTTTCCCAAAGTGGGTATTGAGGTAGAGAGGTATACAGAGGTGAGGTAGCCTCCGGGGACCCCAGCCCCACCCCTGAGGGTGACGCCCATCCCTGGCATTGGGTCCCCATGTAGCCCACCTCACCCCTCACCTACGGATCCCTGTGCACAGGGAGGGGCAGAGAGGAGGGGCGCCTCGCCACCAGTAATGGGGCGTCTGTGCAGTTAGTTATGATTAGTTCCATTCTGGGTTATACATGTCTGGTTAGTCAATCACCCTCGGGGCAGGTGGCAGCTCTCCCTGAACCTGTTATCTTGTCAAGATGAAGGCGAGGGCCACAGTGCAAGGACAAGTGCAGGCTGTAGAGAGAGGCCTGGGAGGTTCCTGCCTCAGGGTGGGGGGAGGTGTCATTTATTTAGGTAATGAGCTATTACCCCTGTGGTGTGAGGGAGGCATCAGAAGGTTAGCTGTCCTCCCCCACTCTTCCCGCCCCCACCTTTTCCTTCAGTGGTGCCTAAAACCATTAGCGATTTGTTTGCTTAGAATGTTATCCCCCAAAGGGGAGTGTTAAGAGGACGGTTTTCAGGAGATGCAGAGGCCTGTGTGGCTTCCCCAGTGGACATCAGATAGTGCCCGACTGGTCCGGGTTTCTCAGGGATGACACTGGCCGCTGAGGAGAACTGGGCAGGGTTCAGGCACAGCTGCCGTGGCGCTCATGGGTGTGCTTGGGTAAGAGCTCTGCAGGGGACAGTGGCCGCTCTGAGAGAGCTGACCGCCCCACAGGTCACACTGCGTCACACGGTTCCTAGTAAATGCTCTTAGCAAGGGCTTCTGAGTAGACTGTTGCTAAGTGTAGACAGCCCAGGCCGTTTCCCAGGGGAGGCTAGAGCCTCTGGATAGTGTGAGCCCTTGAAAATAGAAGTTTCTAGAAGTGCTTGGTTTGTTTTGCTTCATGTCTTGCTGACCACCCTGACAGTTGTGTGTCATGAACCCTGCTTTATACCCGAAACAATAACTGAGAGGGTCCCCTGCCTTGCCCATGACGCTGAGGGGTTGGAGACGGGGAGCTCTGCTGGCAGAGCTGCTCTGGGTGATGTAGGGGCCAGGTGGCAGGGGGCCAGTGCAGGAAGCAGAGCCCCACTGTCATCTCGCTCCTCCTCAGTGTCCGCGCCTGCATGGTCCCACAGGTGCCATACCGACTTTCACTCATGCCTCCAAGCTAGGCCTCCCCCCAACCCTGCCCCGACCCTGGAGTTCAGGTCTCTGAAGTCTTAGCCTCTGCAAGGTCTTTGTTGTCCTTGTCAACACACCCTGTGGGGGCACTTAGGTTCCTGCTGCTTCTGTTCTGCGAGGTCACTCAACCCAATTTAGGCCACCTGCCATCTTCCAACCAACACCTTGCAGGTTACACCTTTTAAAAGAAGGGAGCAGGTGTTTTCACCAGAGGGGCCTTTAGTCTTGGGCAGACGAGGAGAGGGAGGCCAAGGCCCCAGGGTCCCTGAAATGTTCCTTCTCCTGAGTCAGCTCCTCTCAGGTGTGGCCCACAGCAGCCTCAGAAGGTCCCTGAGCTCAGGAGGCTTCTGCCTGACCTGCATCATTATTTTTTTTCTTTCTCAACTTTTTCAACATAAACTGTCTTGAAGTGCGGTATACGTACAGAAAAGCGCATGAGTCATAAGTGTAAAGCCCCGGTGATATTTCAAGGCATGAATACATGGGTGTTGGGCCCCAGCCCCAGCAGGGCCCTCAGAGCTGGATGTGCACGGAGTCCTGATTAGAGGTCCTTTTGCGCGTGGCTTTTTAAGCTGCACATGGTTTGGTAAGACTGGTCCTTGTGGGTGGTTGACTTCGTCCGGTCTCGTGGCTGTGGGCTCCCCTGGGTGGATAAGGGCGGCGTGGGGGAGGAGGGCAGCCATCGAGCATATTGCTGCTATCACCGCTCCGGGTGAGCCTTTTGGTGTGAACCTGTAAGCTTGTCTGGGGGTGCTGCACCCCAGGAGGAATCCCCGGGCTGGCGCAGGCTCCGCTTTCCCAGGCCTGCAGGGCATCGGCTTCCCCTGTGGCTCTACCAGTTCTCGCTGCCGCTGCCTGCGGCTCGGAGTTTCCACTGGGTCCCAGCCTCACCAGCACTTGGCGTTTTCTGCCTTTTCACTGCAGCCATTCTGGTGGGTGTACGGCAGTGTCACACTGTGGTTTTAATTTCCCTTCCCTGATGACGAATGAAGTTGAGTGTAATTTCCTTTTTCTTACATTTATCACCATTTTGGAGAACCCTTTTTTGTGAGATGCCTCTTCAGTGCTCTTGCCCATTTTTTCAAAATTGGGTCTTTTGACACTTTTTATCTGGCCTGTGCGGGATTCCTAAATCTACATTTGTACCTGTGCGTAGGTGCACAGACACACGCACGCACACACATGCATTTATTCAACAGATCGGAGGGGAGCGCCCCCACGCACAAACATCACACTCACGGGGACACAGCAGTGAGCAGGAGAGACAAAGGGCCTGCACTCACGCACCCTGAATTCTCCCTAGAGGAGACTACCGAGGAAGTAGAGGGAATGTGTGGACCTGCAGAACCCTGAGGAGAGAAGTTCAGTGTGGGAGGAAGTGCCGCAGTGGAGGTTAAACGCTGTAGATCTGTCACCGAACAGGTGACATGTCGGTAAGGACCTCTGGGGAGAGGGGACCAGGCAGAGGGAGGGCGGGCAGGCCTGTGGGGGCTGGCACAGAGTGAGCGAGTGCTGAGTGGAAGGTGACAGGCCTCTGATGGGGGCAGGTCCCTGGGGCTCTGGCTGTCATTTCATTTGCATCCTGGGCAGAGGAAGGTGGGGTGTGATTCAGGATTGAACAAGGCCCTTGGCCGCAGGCCGCTGTCTTGAGCAGACATGGGTGGAAGCAAGGACACTGATTTGGAGCTAGTAGATCAGTAGGTCTAGCCTCCCGTCCCAGGGTCCCATCTGTCCCAGGCGTCTGCAGTGGTGAGGACGTCCAGGGTCAATGTCATCCCAGACTCGGGCTTCCCTACTCTTTGCCATCCTCAGAGTATCCTTTCATGGTCACTGGATCGACACTGTTCTTGGCCTCATGTACAGCTCACATCATCTGGGGCAGCTCTTTCCATGGGCCTTGTCTTTCCAGAAGCCCCCAATAGATGTCAGCTGGCCACACCACACCTTGCTCATTCTCCATTTTCTAAAGCCAAATCTGGCAAGGTAACAAGATTCTTCTGTCAGTCCCCACAAGCCCTCCCTACAAGCTCTTACTCCCTGAGCCCAGCCCCACGCATAGCCTCAAGTGAGGGAACAGCCCCGCAGGGGTCAGCCCCTGGGATGCCCATCTCCCTGCCCCTTCAGGCACCAGGAAGGGTATAATTATAGTCCAGATACACATGAAGGCTGTGGTCATAACTGTGAGCAAAGGAGAAAATGCTATCTGGGTCTGCAAGGACGTTTCTATTGTGGAGACAACAGGCAGAGGGGCCCTCCTTCTTCCTGGGGAAGCATCTACCTTATTGAGGTCCTTGGGGATGCCGGTGAAATCTGTGGGTGGGAACCTGGGGGTGATGGCCCTGTGACCGTACAGGAAGGTGCTCTGGGGCTGTGTGTCAGCTCAGCCTCCTCCTCTGTGGCCTTGGCCACTTCTGCCTGGTGGTCCTCCCTGCTCCCGCTGTGGCAGGAGCCGCTCGGGGCTGCAGCTAACAGTGCAGGTGCTGGAGCGGTGAGAGCTGGGCTCCAGTCCTAGCAGAGAGACTGAGGGGGTGGTGGGCAGAGCTCCAAGAGAAAGACACCTGTTTCCAAACTCTGGCACCCGGAGAGTGGGGCACTCCGGGGAGGCGGGTGAGTGGACCCTGCATGGCCCTAATTGCACAGGACAGAAATAACCGTCCACAGGACTCAGCCTGGTGGCCAATCTTGGGATGGTTAAGAAAGCAGGCAAACAAGAAGGGGGAGCTGGGAGGAGAGATGGCTGTCTCACCAGGCTGCTGGGCCGAGGTTGGGCATCCTGGGACTGGCATGGGCACAGACAGAGTCACCTCTGCCCACCCGTGCCCCAGGGTTTGCTCTGAGCTCTCTTGGGCTTGTCTCGGTCTCTCTCTGGGCATCCCCCCCTCCTCTCCATAAGGGGTGAGCTGAGAATGTCCCTGCTCCTCTCTAGTAGTGACTCCCCCAGAGTCCCACCCCAACTTGGTCTCCCAACTCAGCCTCTGGACTCTCCAGTTCCAGATCTCCCAGGGAGGATGCTCTTGGCTCAGTCCATCTTTTCCATCCAAAGTCTCAGCACCAATAGTTTGGGGTCTTCCGTGGGCGCACGATGGAGGGGGTGACCTGTCACCTGACAGGATTCCTTCGAAGGACTGAGGCTTCTGGGGGTGGAATGATGTCTCACTGTGCCATGTGTGCCAGGCCCGCCCCACACCATGTCTCAGATTAGTCCTCCCACAAAAGCAGCTGCCGTATCCCGTGTTCACTCAAGGAAATGGAAGAACAGAATTCCGTGTGATGCTTGAGAACAGAGTGAGCACCCCGTCAAGGGAAGCATTCAAGCCAAATGCTGGCCAAGCACCTGCTTTGTAGTGGATATCTACAATGAGGTGAGGTCGTAAAGGAGGAAGAGATGCTCAAGGGAGGAGATGGAGTCACAGCGGGGCTCCCGGCTTGCGGGATTTCACAAACACACCTGCTCGAATCCCTCACTGAGGCCCTACCGACAGAGCACCCCTTCGCCTGGTGGCACATAGGTGCCCCCAGCATCGACGGCTGGTGCTGCCGCCCGACTGATGCCACGGCCCCAGGCCCTGTACTCCCAGCGCCCCAAAACCCAGCGACAGGCCGGTGCGCCTTGCTCTCGTCACGCCCCTGGGGAGCCCCCGCTCCCGCCCAGCCCCCGCCCCCGGCTCCGCCCCGTTTCTGGCCTGACACAGCGGTCCCTCTGCCCCACCCAGACCCCCCCCCCCACCCGCGGTCTCCCGGCCAAGCCCCGCCCATGGCCCCGCCCCGCCCCGCGCAAGGCTGTGAGCGAGCCGGAGGGCAGCGGGCATGGGGAAGCCCGCGGGCGGGGTCAGGGGGCGGGAGCTTCTTCGGCGCTCCGGGAGAGGAGCGGCGGCACGCGGGGCGCTGGCAGCGCCGGGGTACAGCGCGGGGAGCGGGCAGCCAGGATGTTTCTGGAGCCCCAGGTAGGGCTGCGGCACGTGGCAAGTGCGGGGCGGCAGGTCGCAAGGCGGCGACGTGGGTGCGCACGCAGGGCAACCCCCCGGTTGCGGTAAAACCGCGGGCCGGGGGTTCTTGCGCCACAGAAAGCTGGGGGAGAGGTGCTGACCTACGGCAATTAGTGAGACCATCCGGAACCTCCCTGGCCCCGTTCGGTTCGGAAGGAGTCTGCCCTGGGGAACCACTCCCTCTGCGTGTCCCCACGGGGGGCACCTGCTGCCAGGTGGGCGGCGCCAGGGCTCAGAATGGGTGGATGGCTCAGGCTGCCACTGCCCTTCCTGGCCTGCTGATGCCAGTGATCATCTATGGCTGGAGGATACCTGCAAAGCTAGTGAGGGTCCCTGTGGGGGTGAACAGGGCCAGGGAGGCGGGAGACAGCAGCCTCAGCAGCAGGGCCAGGAGGAGGGTGGCTGGCCTGGGACTGGCTGGCAGGCTTGCTAGCCAGGACGACCCTGGATCCCTTCTGAGATCTGGGGAGCACAGAATCACCTGTGGGGGTTGGGGTGGGAGAGGAGAGGGAGAGGAGGCGATCTGAGACTAAGCGCCGGTGGGAGGTGTGTATGTGTGTGTGCCATGTGTGGGCGAGAGTGAGAGTATGTGAAAATGCAGGCGTGTTTATATATGGGATGTGTACGTGTGAGAGAGAGAGGGAGAGCGGGAGGGAGAGATGTGTATGGGGGCAGGGTTGTGCCTGTGTGGGCCCACAAATGCCTGTGTATTTAAGGAGAGTGAGCTACAGGGTGGGGCTTCAAGGAGTGTGGGCTCCAAGGTGAGGGACAGCTTCCTTCCAGCAGGAAAAAGGAGGCTGAGAACAGGTCCTGGACTTAGTCCTGAGCATGAGGCAGGACATTGCTTTTCCATGGCTGTTTATTAGGACCCAGCCTTGGAGACGGACTGGCAGTGTGATTTGGGCACAGGGTGCTGCCCCTGTTCCCAGCCCCCTTAGCATGAAGCTGACCGCACAGACCTGGGAGCTCAGGCCCAGTGTGGGTAGGGGGCACAGAAGAGGGCCTCGGGTGACCTGGCCAGCCTCCGATTAGCCGAAGACGCAGGACGCGTTTGTTTCTTCATTCACCACTTACTCAGCACACATTTATCGAACACCTGTTGTGGGCAGGTACTGCGGCTTCAGGAGGGACCCAAACACCACAGTCTCTGTCCTCATGGAGCTCCCCTTCTAGCAAGTGAGACTGGGGAAAAAGCATGAACAATAGATTCAACAGGAGGGGAGCCTGGGTGGGTCCGTTGGACCAGCATGCAACTCTTGATCTTGGGGTCATGGGTTTGAGCCCCATGTTCGGAGTAGAGATTTCTTAAAAAAAAAAAAAAACACCTTAGAAAAAAAAATAAATACAATGCAGAATATTGCATGGTGGTAAGTATTAAAGAGAAAAAGCAAAGCACGAAAGAGGAATAGGACCTATGGAGGGTATGTCGGTCGGAATGGTTTAGGTTATCTGCAGAAACAGAACCCTCTCCCGTCCCGAATCCAGTGGCTTTTAACAGCAGAGTGCAATTTGGATCCCGCTCCAAGCCTCCTTCATTCAAGGCCCCAGGCTGCCAGGGTCCGTGGCAGAGCAGAAGAGAGGCTCCTGCACTAGAATGTTCATGTCTCACCTGTCACTTCTACTTGCTGCTCTTGAGCGAGACGGTCACATGGCCCCACTCAGTGTCACTAGGACCAGTAATGACAGTCCTGCCCAGCCTGGCAAGTAGGGCCCAGGGTACTGACCACCACTGTGGGAGTGCTGTTTGTGCCTGGGGTAAGACAGTTAGGGGAGACGTCAGCATGTGGGACACATGTATGAGGAGCTGACAGAAAGGAGGTAAGTGGCAGTGGGAGTGGAGGGGCACGCCAGGAAAACGCTAGGCATGGCTTTGAACAGGAAGCCGCCTATGTGTCCAGAGGCCAGACTGGAGGCTGGATGTTAGGAACAGAGCAGGCAAGAGGGAGAGGAGGTGGGGCCAGTACCATGGCCCCAGGGGTTCATATCCAGGAGGTAGCAGTGGAGGAGAGAAGGGCCGATCCAGACACACTCTGAAGTAAAGCAAGAGGACTTGCTGAGGGCCGAGGTGTGGCACTGGGGACAGAGAGAGGCAGGCTGACACCAGGAAGGACATTGCCCTCAGCAAAAGGTGGGAAAGGATGCAGGTGGAATGGCTGGGAGTGGGCAGGAGGCAGAAGTGGCTTGGCATCCCCTGGGGAGATGTCACCTAGCCGTGGGTGGGCAGGCTGGAGCCTGGGGAGAGGTCTGGCATGGAGGGCTCCTTTGGAGCCCCAGCTTGCCCTGTCCTTTGAGCTCCTTGCTGCCTCCTGGCCATACTGCCTACACCTGTGCCTCCTGGCTCAGGAAAGCCTGGCCCTGGGCCCAGCCTGCCCCAGGCCCCACACCACCATCTTGCTGGTTCTGCCCTCTGGGGTGGGGGCCCTTTGTGTGAGTTGCACAAGGGACAGCAATGTGGGCTGAGGTAGCCGCAGGATCTTGTGCTGACCTGGCTGCTGCTGCATCAGGGACTGGCCAAGGGCAGGAGTGCTGGGGACAGTACTGGCTGCAGGTCCTGTATCCACGAAGCCCCGGACTGCAGTGGTGCAGTCGTTAAGGGCTAGGCAGTATGGCAGGCTGCCTGGGGGGGAGAGTCCCAGGATGCTTTGGTACGGGTAGGGTTTGATACAGAAATGACTGGGGCACCTCTGGAGCTGGGGTACCTCTGGAAGCTGCCTGAACCCACCATACCTCTGGACTTCTGCACCACCACCCCCCCACCTTCAGGGAGCCACTGGTGAGTGATCCGAGGAGGGCTGGGTCTGTCAGGACTGCTGTCTCCTTGCTCTTCCTTCTCCCAACCTACTGGAAAACCCCTCGTCATCCTTGGAAGTTCATCTCAAAATCGCCACTTCCAGGAAGCCCTCCTTGACTTCTTCCTATGGTTAGTCCCCCTCCCTGTGCTTCCTCAGCTTTCAGCCAGACTCTGATCCTGAGCTGTTTGCCCTGCACTGTGGTGGTACGTCTGTCTGCCCTGGCAGATACTGAGGTCTGTGGGTTCTTCCATTTCCAAGTGTGCCGCACAGGTCCGTAGGGACTCGTGGATGTTGGCTGACTAAGTGGGGGAAGGAAGGAAGGAAGGAACAAACACGAGGACTGAAAGGACCCGTGGAGACTGCTTCATCCTGCCTCCTTGTTTTACACATGGGGACCCTGAGGCCCGCAGTAACCTGGCTTACTTGAGTTCAGCTAGGAGGTCAGGGGCAGAAGTGGCTCCCAGACCAGGATGCCTCCACCATGCCAGGTTCTAGGCTGGCTGGGTCTCTGAGGGTTCCAGGACAATGAGGGGGGTCCCAAGGAGGACAGGTTGGGGGGCCCTTGGGTGAGCAGTCAGGTGGGAGCATATGCATGAAGGCACCAGAGTTTCGGGGACTCAGGAAGAAGAGGGCTGCCAGGGACCTTTACTGTGGTTATTTGCCCTCTCCCCTCAAAAGTCCTGGGGCTTGCAAGGAATCTGGCCCTGCGGCCTCCTGTCACTCGTGGGGTTTCTCTGGCAAGCCCACTGTCCTGCACCTCAGCCTCCAGTGGAATAATCCTACCCTCGCCATCCTGCTCATACCCGCCTACCTGACCAGGGGCCAAGCCCATGGCATTTCCCAAATGTCAGTGTGGCTGCCACACCAGCCGCCCCCTGCCTGAGGTGGGGCTGGCAGAGTATGAGTCAGAGGACCCCCGGGGCCAGGTTCTGGGTCTCCCTTAACCCTTAAGAGGTCACTGTGCCAGGAAGACAAGTGGAAACCGGGTCTCCAAGGTCAAAGGCTGTGGCAGCACCAGGAGCAGGAGGAACTGACCTTCATTCTGGGGCTAACTGATCCCAGAGCCTGGCCTTCCTATATGAGGGCTGTGAGCAACATCCTTAGAAGAGGGCTGGCTGGTTCCCAGAAGAGGCTGGAAATCAGCAGTGCCCGGCCCAGAGGGCATAATGGTGGGGGGTTACGGGTGTGTGGTCAGGAAAGCATGCTGTGGGCCAGGTGGCTGACCTGCATGGATGTTGTGTCCCTGGCTAAAGGCTGGGACACCTGCAGGGCTGGGAGGCCCCAGGGCACGGGCTCACACACACCTCTCCCTATTCCTGCCACTGGAGTGAGAGTCACAGCCCCTGCTCGACATAGACTGAGTGGGGATATCTTTGGGGACAGGGACACCTGTACCTATACCTAAGGGCAGTAGATAGGTAAGCTACTCATTTTTAAAAAATGTTTGTTAAATAATTGATAAGTGAACTCTCTCTTATTAGTTTGAACAGATTTTCAGTTTGGCTTCTAGAAAGCCTCAGAAATGAATCAGATTATCTGCACATAAGGAACATTCTAGCTCTTCATTTCTAATGTATCTTTTATTTATTTTCTTATCGTATTGTGTTTTCTGAAAGGGGTAAAGTGACATTTAATAACGGCACTTGTCCTTGGCTTGATCTTTATTTTAATGAGAAGGCCTCTAATGTTGTACTAAGTCTGAAATTGGCTCTAAATTCCAATAGATACTCTTCGTCATGAACAGAATACTCTTCTCTTTCATTAATTGCCCAGAGAGTCCACCAAGAATGGATATTAAATTTCATTGAAAGCTTTCCTATATCTAGCAAGATCATCAAATTCCTTTCCTCCTTGGACCTATTAATGTGTTGACTTATTAGCTTTTCTGAGCTAAATCATCCTCATGTTTCTGGAATAAATCCCACTGGGTCAGACTCAATTGTGCTTTAAAATGCTTCTGGGTTCATTCTACTGGTAAGTTGCTTAGGGTACTTTTCATCTATATTCATAAGTAAGAATTTATCTGTACTTTTTATTAGGGGACAGATTTGTCACATTTATAAATCATAGTTATGTCAGCTTTGTAAAATGAATAGGAAGGGTTTTCAATATGAATTGCATAGTTGAGATAGTTTAAATATCATATAAAATTATCTTATTCTCCGAGGCTTAAAATAATTCACTTTAGAAACTGTCTCAGCCAGGAGTTGGTTTAATTTTTCCCTACGGTTTGGTTGGCTGTCAACTTACTTTAATTTGCACTGTGGTTATTGGTCTTTTGGGGTTTTAAGCATTTTTGTCTATTTTGGTTATTTATATTTTCTGAATAATATCCCCGTTCAAAATGCTTTCAGATCTTTTAGCACAAATTTATGTAGTTGATTTTTTTACAGTTTCTTCTCCATATCTGAGGCTAGATTCCCTTTTTCATTCCTATTAGCTGTATTTTTGCATCTCCTCCCTCCCACCATCTTCCCGCCCTTTCATTCCCTCCCTTCCATCCTCCTGCTTTCCTTCCTCTTTCTTCGACCCTTTTGTTGAGTAGAACTGCCAGAAGTTTATCTTTCTGTTGTGTGTTTTCAAAAGAAAATCAGCCCTTGATTTTATTTTATTTTTTTTAAAAGATTTTATTATTTGACAGAAAGAGAGAGATCACAAGTAGGCAGAGAGGCAGGCAGATAGAGAGGAGGAAGCAGGCTCCCTGCCAAGCAGAGAGCCCGATGCGGGGCTCAATCCCAGGACTCTGATCATGACCTGAGCCGAAGGCAGAGGCTTTAACCCACTGAGCCACCCAGCCATCCCAGCCCTTGATTTTAATCAGCAAATTCTACTCTCTATTTCATTAAATACACTAATTTATCTTTCAGTAATTCCTCCTTGTAGTTTGCTTTGCTATGGGTCTGTTTTGTTTGGAATCTCTTTTTAGCTTTTTGAGTCAGTGCTGAGTTCATTTCCAGTGTTTTGTTTACTTAAGATATATCGAAGTCTATGAATGTTTCTCTGAGAACAGCTTTGGCCATATCGAATTTCCTAAGGAGTTTTCTTATAAGGGTTAGTTCTCTGATGTGTCTGTAATTGGAGTTTTGATTGCCTCTTTAACACAGATATGATTTAGGGAAGTTTTTAAAATCAAGTGGGTAGAGTTTTTTGGTTCATCGTTTTTTTATTAATATCCAGCTGTTGTGTTAAGTTGTGTCCACAATGTTTGGTCACCTGTGTGTTTCTGTTTGGGGAGTCTTGTGGGGTTTCACTGGTGATAGGATGTGTGAACAATGCAGGTGAATATTCTGGATGGAAGAATATGGCTTTCTGTTTTGACAGCACAGTTTTCATGTACTGTCTCTTCATGCTTCCATGCCCCTGGGTCAAAGGAACGCACTACACTATTTTCATTCCTTTCTACCCCTCGTCTCTGTGTATCCCCCACTTGTCAGAAATTGTAGAAGGTTCTAGTTGTTGTTCTGCTGTCTGGTCCATAAAGGGGAGCTCACTGCATTGTGCTTGGGCTTGGACCAGTGACCCATTTTCTGGGCACAGCAGGGTGGACATAGTCTTCTGTTCGCTTTTCCCTTTCAGCTCTTGGCAGAAAGAACCAGCCTGCAATCAGGAGACGTGGCTAGGCCCTCAGTGACCTCAGGCTGTCCTTAGCCTCCTGGTCTGTACCTCATTTGGAAAGTGGTTAGTAATGTCTTGGAGGGTGCTGTGGAGAGGTGCAGGATGGCCCAGCAGGGGAGAAGCTCTCTGTGAAAGTCTCTCATTGGTAGTGAGGTTGCTGCGCTATTTCAGGAAGGTCCTGAATCCCTCCCAGCAAGGGATTTCTTGAGAGCACATGCATGGCTGGCCTGGAACCCTGGCCTGACACCCCCCCCCCCGCCGCACCCCGATCCAGCCCCAGCCCCAGCACAGTGCTCATCAGGGCCCTCTCTGCATACTCCAAGCAGGGAGCTCCATGTGGGCCAGGCTGAGTCCATCCCACAGGGTCCCTGCTGCCTCCCACCTGCCTTTGTCTTATACCTGCTTGCCATTCTCCTGAGCCCATGCTCATGGTTCTAGATCGTGGTGGTCATACTCACCAGGCTTCAGATCTCAGCCCCCACTTTGGAGCTTGTAAGATCTGGTTTGATGACATAGCCCTTTCTGCCTTTGTTCCTTCCTCTGGAAAATGGGATGACAGCACATGTAGTGCCTTGTGTGGGGAAGTGCGTTGCCCTGGGGAGGGATGGAGGCAGTTGTGCCCTTGGTATTCCTGGGGGCTGGCCAGGTTCTGAGCCAGGGGATATAGCAGGTGTGTACAAGGGAGCGTCCATGAGAAGTGGCACAGGGAGTGGGAAACATTTTGCTGGAGGGTCAAGATGTGTGTCTTGGTCCTTTTGAGAGCCTGTGGCCAGCAGACAAGGCCATGGCTCTCTGGGCCTAGCAGGGAGCTTGGAGACCCCCCACCTTCCACCCCGAGACCAGTACACAGAACCCTCCAGCTCCTGGCTCCCGCAGCACAGAGGGGTCCCAGGGGTACCTCTCGGGGCGTCTGCCAGGAGGATACAATTCAGGTAAAGGAAATTGATTTTTATTTGTTTTTAAACACAAAGGAAAGTCGTTGCTCAGCCTAATTAGATGTCATTTAAAAATAAAGGAGCTGTGCGTTCTTATTTTTCCTTACCCCAGCAACCCCAGGCAGCCTTGGAGGTGGAGGCTGACACTTACTCCTGGAAAGGTCTGGGCCACAGCCTGCCCCCCACCCCACCCATCCACACTGAGAGACCCAGCCTTCCTGCCCCTCAAGGACCCTCAGCTCTGATGCAGACCCCTCACTGTCACCTTCCTGGAACTTGGGCTCTTCCTACTTGATGGGTGGAGCCCTAGTGTGAGGCAGGCTCTGAGTAGGAGCCCTTTAGGTGGGACCCTAGAGGAGGGAGTTCAGTAGACATGTGCACCTGTGCCCTGCTCCCCTTCGGGGCACCTTGAGAGGATGCCCAGAGATGACAGGACTGGCTTCCAAGTTGATCTCAGTTTGCTCACTCTCCTGTCCCAGCCTGCACCCAGCTCAGCCTCGGGAGTCCAAGCCGCCCGTGTGCAGGGGTGCCGGGGTGACCGCTGTGGAATCCAGCGGAGTGGGCCCAGCGGGGAGGGAGGCCAGAGGAGAAGGGGCTGGGGACGGGGAGGCCCCAGGCATCCACCCCCGGCCCTGAGGGCCCTGAGTGGCCCTGGTGGGAGGCCAGCATGCCAGCTAGCCGCCCTCTAGGAAAGGCCAGGGATTCTCTGAAATCCTACCTGCTCTGTCCCTGGGCCTCTCAAGGCTCAATAATGGGATGGTTATTGGTGGACAATGACATTTTGTCCCCTGAGTGGCCACCAGAAGAAGCTGACTGGACAGAAAGGGAGAAAAAAAGGAGGGGAAAAAAATGAGGAAAAAAGCCTGGCTCGGCAGAATTTGTATTTAGGAGTGTGAAGAGGAGATGGCAAGATTCCTTCACTTGATTCAAATAGTATTTGGTGCTAGGAAGGAATTCAGAAGTGGAAAAAAATAGAACGTGCATCTGTAACAAACCTTTAATTATCAGCATCGCCCCTAGGCTGGGCCTTTGAGGAGGCCGTGCCCGCGAGGTGTTGGCTGGCTCTGGTTCCCATGGCAGCTGCTTCCTGGCTGGAGTCTGGCTGCAGCCCTCTGCCAGGCCCCAGGACGGCCCCACCAGGTCTGCAGGGGACAGGAAGGTAAGCAGGGTTCATGTAAAAGATTGTTCCCCCTTGCCAGACAGGTGGGAGTGGCAGGGGGCTCCCAAGGCCCAGCCTGCAGGGATAGGACTGGCCAGGTCCTCCCAAGGACCTCCCTGCTGGAAAGCCCATGGTGGTGCAGAGGGAGGGAGGGCTGAGGACCCATGCACAGGGGTGTGTCACCCCTGCCAGTCCCTACCTGGGGCGGGGGCCAAGCAGCCACCTCGAGGCCAGAGCCAGCTCTGAGCCCCACTTGCCAGGTCAGTGGATCTGTTCACCTGGAAGCAGGAAGTAGCTTCTCTCCACTTTCTCTGGTGGCCAGGAGGGGCCCGCTGCTGTTCTGGGCATGGGAAGGTGACGGGACCCCAGAAGTGGTGTCAGGGAGAGGACAGCACCAGCCCCCATAATCTGTGTCTAGAAAGGCAACAGGTAACTTTAATGACAAGTCAGGTACCGCACACGTCCTGAGCAAGGTGGCCTTGTGTCGTGCTTACTGCCACCCATGAAATGGGTGCTGGAGCTGCTGGTTTTTCACATAGGACAGTGTGGCCCCAGCTCGTGGAGTGGTCAGACCTCACTGCCAGTCCGCGGGATGCCCAGCTCCTGCTTGCAGCCAGACCCAAATTCTTGTGTCACGTGGCCCCAGCAGACAAGACTAGGTTCTCTGGCGCTTTAGGGAGACACGTTTCAGCTCAAAGTTAGGAAGATCTGAGGGCTGGGGTTTGGGGAGGGGAGAACAGCTCCCAGGGAGGGAGGTTCCTGCCTTCAGGATGTCTGAATTCAGGCAGGGGATGCTTGTGCCCTTCTGCTATTGGGGGTGGTCTTCTGTTCCTGGGGGGAGCAGCTGCAGGCGGGTGGGCAGCAGGCCCAGAGGAAGCTGCTCCCCAGTGGCCCAGGATCCAGCCCCCTGAGCCAGATGGCAGGCCTGGGGCCACTCTGGGGGCCGGGGCAACGTAAGGCTTTCAGGGTCTTGGCTCCTGGGAGCTCTTGTACCTGCCAGAGTCTACAGGAATGACTGTGAGCTAAGCAAGCAGACTCTCTCAAGCAGGAGTTACCTGTGCCCTTTGCAGATGGGGCCCAAGAGCTTGGCCACTGGCAGGTCACTGGGCGGTCTGCCCGAAGAGCTGCCAGCGCCACCTGGCCCCAAGTGGGGATGGAGGCCGCCCCGAGAGGGTTCGAATCCCCAGCGCTGGGAAGCAGCCTTATCTCTAAGGACCTGGAGAGGGAAGGAGAGGCGAAGGAGGGAGGGACACGGAGCTTGTCATGAATGACAGGTGTATTAGAGAGTTGAGCAGAGATGGGAGGACAAGAGAGGGTTAGGGTTAGGCTGTACTTGGGGCG
Source organism: Mellivora capensis (assembly GCA_004024625.1). NCBI lineage: Eukaryota > Metazoa > Chordata > Mammalia > Carnivora > Mustelidae > Mellivora > Mellivora capensis. Next base: position 41,976 of record PISX010003154.1, on the reverse strand, counting down.
GGTAATCCTCCTCCCTCTGTCTCCCTTCAGACCCCCCTAACCCCGCCTCTCCCTACTCCCTGGTTGTGGGCACTGTGTCCCCAGGGCTGGGCTTCCAGCAGTCCCCACCTCCCCCAGCGCCCCTGCCAGCCCAAGGGTCTGGCACACGGCTGCTCCCAGCTAGGCTGGGCTCTCTGGCTTGGATTTTCTGCCAGTTAGTGGGATCCGGGGTTGGGGGAGCCCTCCGGATCTCTCCCCCTCCCCCGGCACCCTGCAATGAAGATTGGACTGAAGAGCCATGGTGCAGTGGCTTGTGTGTCCACCGGGGCCCTCCAGCTTTTGCTGCCATTTTCTGGTCTGTGGAACGAGTTGGGAAACAACAGGGTCACAGGATAGGGGACATTAAGTGGGATGATGGGGGAACTAAGGCGGCCCTGTCTCTGCCACCGGACCTGTCTTGCTTGGGAGCTGAGGCCTTGATCTGGCCTTGTGCTTCGTGGTGGGAGGGCGTGCATTTCAACAAGCATTTCATCTACGGGCTGGATTTGTCTTGCAACCTCAGCTTACATTTCTCTGCTGTGTAAAGGGAGGGCTCCCCTCAGCCGATTCCTCTTCCCAGTCTGCACCCCATGGGGGTCAGCTTCGGATCCCAGGAGAGCTTGCTGGTAGGGGTGATTCGTCCTGGACAAATGCCAGAAGTGTCTCCCATGTAGGCAGGGGAGGAAGGCAGGGAGGACACCCTGCCCGCGGCAGCCTGGCGTGGAGTCACATTTTTTTTTTTAAAGATTTTATTTATTTATTTGTCAATGAGAGGGGGAGAGAGAGAGAGATTGAAAGAGAGCACGCACGCAAGCAGGCAGAGTGGCAGGCAGAGGCCGAGAGAGAAGCAAGCTCCCTGCCCAGGAAGGAGCCCCATGCGGGACTCAGTCCCAGGACCCTGGCATCATGACCTGAGCTGAAGGCAGCGGCTTAACTGAGCCCCCCAGGCGTCTCCATAGAGCCACATTTAAGGTGGCTGAAAGAGAATCAGGAAATATTTGTTTGGAAGTGAGCAAGCAAGACATGCTTCAGGGAAGATTTCCAGGGAACCAGTGGGATGGAAGGCTTGTAGGTCTTGGGGGCTGGAGACCTTGGCACTAGCCCTTCCCTCTCCACTTCCTTTTCTAGAAGCCTCCTTTAGAGGCCAGTCTCTCAACCTTGTTAGGTCCCCATCTGCTCTGTCCCCACACTCTGTCCCTGTCAGACCCCTGACAGCTCACCCATATATGTGGATGGTCAGGCACGGTGGCCACAGGCTGCTCCCATGGGGGCCCCGTGGGCACAGAGAGCCTTGTTGCCTTCCTTGGGGATCCCCAGGGTCTAGGCAGGTCTTTGGTAACATTTGTAGATGGATGGATGGATGGATGGATGGGCAAGGAGAGGGTTCTGTGAGATGCCCCACATTCCCCAGCAGGGCTGGGGCTCTGTGTGTCTCTGGCCCTGGTCCAAGTAGTCAGTAAGATTTTCTCCCCAGTTGCGGCCTCTGAGTGCGAATGGGAATCCCGCTTGCTCCCACCAAGGCTGGATTTTTCTGGAACTGGGATGCAACCCAAGATAGCTCACTGGATGCACTTATTCTAAAATCTCTGTCAAAGGCTGCCCTCTCGGTTAAGTGGCCCACCAGGGTGGGGTTACAGGGCTGGTGCCCAGCTCTCTCCAGGAGCACTTTCTCTTTCTCCCTCCCTCCTCCCCTCCTCTGTCTCTCTGTCTCTCTTTCTCCTCCAGCCAAGAGGGGAGACTAGCAAGATGTGTAATTTTCAGTTGCTAATTGTGATGCCCTGCAGCTTGCTGAGCTAAAAATAGTCTTCGTTTTTGTGGAGTAGGTTAAAAAATAGAAGCCCACGTGCTGCCTCCGAAAGAAGCATCCCTGGCGAAGCCTGGCAGGGGTGAGGACGGAGGGGCCTCTTCTGCCTCCTGGTACGCCCCTGGGGACTCATGCCGGCTGGGCCCCAAAGGCCATTTTTGTCCCCGTTTTCCAGGAAGCTGGGATTCTTAACCTCGCATCAGTGGAGGAACTTCTGGTACCCCGTCAGTAGCTGGAATTATATGCAAAATGCCGTCGGAGTGGGCCTTCATCCACATGTCCAGGGCGAGGGCCTCAGCCTTCACCAATGCTCAGGGGGTCCTGTCCCAGTCAGGGCCACTGATGAGCAGAAATGACAGTCCTGAGAAGGAGCAGGGCTATGGGGCAGACGTGGTCACCGCCACCTACCTGAGCACCAGTACACAGGTGTTCTCATCGGAAATGTGGGTGTCTCTGTGCCACCCCCTGGGTTAGGGGGCATTGCAGCAAGTGTGAGATGTGTGATGCCCAGCCTGTGGCTGGACTCCAACTCCTGATGACAAACACTCGAAGATTAGTTAAAGGAAAGCTTATCCCTGCTTCTGTGTGTCTCAGAAATTTCCAGAACTGCAGACTCCACCATCTGGAAGGAGTCCTAAAATTCTGACTGCTCCGGGAACCTACCCCAGTCCGCCCCTTCAGAGCCAAATGGAGGCCTGACACTACTTTTGTCCTGCTGTGCAGGGGACTGTCCCCTCCATGGGCTCTTGTCCCCACTCTTGGCTGGGGCAGAGTTGGCTCTGGCTGAGGTCAGCCAGTTATCTTTCGTGTTCCTCCATTAGTTCCTCTGGGGCTGAAGGAAGTGCTTGCTTCCTGCAGATGCCGTGGGTTGGGGTGGAGTCTCAGGACAGGCCTTGGGAGACAGAGCTGGTGTGGGGAGCTCAGCGTTGGGGTGGGCCGCGGCCCCTCCCTGGATGAGGCTCCTCCCACATCTGGGTGCTCTGCAGTGAAGCCGCTGGGGGGCGTCAGCAGTGAACTGGAGGCTCCCTCTAGGGCTGGGAGGGCGGAGATGAGGGCAGGTTCCGGTGGGCACATGGCCATCTCCAGGAAGGTGGCTGGGGCTGCCAGGACAGCTGTGAACACGGATGGCTCAGTGCATGGATACCGCAGTGACTGGATGTTTCTTTAGAGTCAGGGTCCTTTATAGAGTCTTTCTCTAGAGTCAGGGTCCTCCCCAGGTATGTTCAAGTAAATTGTGACGGCGTCAGCTCCTCCACTGTGGGAGTGTTTTACAAGCCCGTTGGGCAGTGTCAGGCTTCCCCCGGCCTTGCTGGGGAGCTCAGTACAGGAAGCAGGAAAAGCCGGCGGGTGGGAGGGTGACCCTTACCGACGCCTGGGCGGACATGGGTGTATGGGACACACAGTGTGGGGCCCACCTGGCTGTCCACAGCAGGCTCTGGCTCTCGTAGTGAGGCCCTGGCCCAGAAAGATCTGGGCCTCCATCAGAGCTGCAGCTCCCAGGGGCCTGGGGGCCTCTGGGGGAGACGGCAATGGGGTATGGTGTCTGTGAGGGCCATCTTGGGCCCTGCTGCAGGTTGCAAATAGGACTGTGCTCCAGGTAACAGAAGGTGCACACAGACAGGGGCATGCCTGTCCCTTCCAGGGCATGTGTGGCCAGACGCATGCTTTTGCAGCCCGAGGGAGGGGCATGGATCCTGCAAGGCCCGTGTGTAAGTGCCCCATCAGGAAACACCATGGCAGTGAGTGGCAAATGCATCTCTAGCTGAGGTTTCTTAAAGAGGCTGCAAGAGGGAATTTGATTCATAATCTACAGAAACCTCCTAAAAACCCTCTTTCCCCATCTCTACCAGGTCTCTTGGGGGCACTGGGGCTGCCTGGGTTTTCACCCCTCAGTCTCCCCAAGTCTCTGAGAATGCCCACACCCACTGTGCTGCGCTCTTCTCCCAACCCCACTGCGGGGCCCTCTGGCCATGCTCTTGATGCCTTTGTCAGGGTGTGTGTGCGTGTGAGCGTGCAAGAGGCAGGGCAGCTGCGAGTACCCAGAAGTGAAGTACTTCGGCCGAGTCAGCTGAACGGGGCCTTGAGTCCGAGTTGCATGGATGCAGAGCTCCAGACCGTCCCCCGTGGGAAGCCCCCCGGCATCCAGGACCAGGTGCAGGCAGTCCTTCAGCCGAGCAGAGCCTAGAGAACGGGGTTTACCTTCTGTGCTGCGATGGCCTGGTTCTGCCTACGAGACCTTGTTCTGCACCAGAAACCTCCTGCATGCCCACCCCGCTGTGAAGTTCAGGAACCAGTGCCCTGTCCCATAAGCTCAGCCATCAGCACGTGCCTATTGTAGTCCTGGCCAGGGGGACAGAAACAGGACAGAGGGAAGCTCTTCTCTGAGCCCAGCTTCCCCAGAGACTGGAGCCTGAGCCAAAACTTCTGTGCCAGCACATCCTGGGGCGCGTGGTCCCAGGGAAGCAGGAGGGAGGGAGCACATGGACACGCAGGACGCCTTCTGAAAGGAGTCCATCTCACTGGATGTCTTTGGAGAGGCTCTATAAAACTTTTGTATCTCCAACAGTCCCTCTGGACTGAGGAAGGGGAATTGACTCTGCCTCCCATGTCCCGTTGATCTGAGTTCACCCCTGGGGTGTAAGCTGGTCCCCACTGAATTCTGGGTTTGCGTGGGGCCGGGACGGATGCGCAGAATGTGACCTTAATAAGAACCCGCAGCTGAGGGCGAGAGGCATGTGGCCTGCTGAGGGTGTGAGGCCCTGGGCCAGGGGCTGGAGGTCCGAAGTGGTGGCAGCCAGTACTGGCCACTTGGTGCCACTGAGGCCAGGCACAAGACGGCGGCCCATGGTGGCATCTAGCTCCACTCCTGGCAGTGCTGGCTTCCATTTTCTCGTCCAGCCCTCACCACCACCCTGCCAGGCAAGTGGGGCAAGAAGCTGTCTACCCAGCTAACAGCAGAGGAAGCGAATCTCTGAGCAGCTCACAGTCTTCCCCGTTGTCCTTGAGCTGGTGTGTGTCTCCTGACGCCATTCCGGACTCTCCCACTGAAGTCCCAGACCTGAAGCCCCATGAAAGGACCTGGGTGGGTAGGTGGGTGGTTGGTCACAGGTTGGGGTGTAGACAAGGAGCACTCAAGGAATGGAGTTGAAGGAGGCTGGGTTTTCCCGAGGTCATGTCCCTTATTGGACCGTGGAGGGGGAGCAGGAGTGAGCCCTGGAGCAGGGGTAGCTGCAGGACCCCCCCCTGTAGCCACTTCTTGTTCTGGAGAGCAGCAGCAGACATGCCAGATGGAGCAGAGTGGTAGGGGGGGCCCCGGGAAGGGGCAGAAAGATGGAGAGGTCAAAGGCGAAGCCTCCTGGACACTGCAGAGGGTTGAAAAGACTCAGCCTCGGCCAGGCCGGCCCTCCCTGCCTGCCCCCATCCCACGCCAGGCGCCATGGTTCCACTTTGCAGGGCAGGAGCAGTGCCCTGCCTTCCCCCGCCCCCTGCACCCCAACACCCCGGCTCCCCGGCTGTCTTTGAGGCTTGGGGCCCAGGTGCAGGCAGGACTCCTCCATAGACGCCCCTGGAGAGCAAGTAAAACCTAAGTAAAAAGCATTCTCGAGCCAGGCAAGCGCTGGGCTGTGGCTGCTGCCCCTACCCTTGGGCCAGGTCTCTCCCACCTGCACCTGGGACCAGCCCCAGGGCTGCCCCTGCACCCACCTGGGATGTGGTGAATCATTTTCACCTGCCTGTGGGCCAAGTGCATCTATAATTGGAGGGTGCTCGCCTTCCGGCCTGGGCCTGAGAGGAGGAAGAGCTGCAAGGAGGCAGACTGGGGTTAGGGGGTTAGGGAGTCGGTCTCCCCCCTCCCAGCAACAGGCTGCTGCTTTGTACGGGCTGGGGGTGCGGGCTCCAGCCTCGGGCCCGAGGGAAGCTGGCCCACCCTGGCTCCGTCCTCCCCTGAGCTGGGCCTGGCCCCACAGTGTCCACAGCCTCCCGTTGTGTCTGGGTGTAGCCAAGGGCAGCTGAGGGGAGTGAGAGGCTCCCTGTACCCCCTGCTCCCATTTTCACCTGGAATAACACCCCCCCACCCACCCAACTGCCCTGGCCCGGCAGCACTCCCAGCCAGGTAGGTCAGGATTGCTGGGCGGTGGGGTGGGCAGGGGGTTTGCCTGAAGCTCCGGGTGCTGGCCGCAGAGCTGACCCTGGGGAGGCAGACTCCTCCCCGCAGGCAAACACTCTCCAAGGTGCCAGGCTGGGGCTGGAACTCATGCTGTGTTTTCGAGGGGCGCGGGGCGCAGGTGCTGCCAGAGGGACCTTGCTTGGAGCCCAGCTGCTTTTGGAGAGGATCGAGAACTCCCGAGAACAGGCGGGTTCGGCTCTGGACTGCCCACGAGTTCCGTGGTGGTGCTGCTGTCCTGGTCGGGCACCGCACAGGCCTGAGAGGGTCCGTGCAGAGCTGGGCTCTCTGAGGCCTCTGGGGGCCTGCGTGTCTGGAACAATCGGCGCTTGTGTATCCTGAGAGGCCCGTGTGGGGTGCCGAGCAGGCACGTCTGTGGGAGTTGGCTCCTCCGGGGTAGGGAGGGGAGAGCTTGTCTCGTGTACAGCACTTTCCACAAGTGCCCATTTCATCTCCCAGCAAGTCTTGAAAGTAGCACACCCTGTGCCCATTTCACGGGTGGGGAAATGAAGGCTCTGAGAGGTTGAGGATTCTGACAGAGCTCCGAGTGGCCAGGCCAAGCTCAGGGTCAGGTCTCCTGGGCTGCCTTTGCAGCCATCCTGGCACTGCCACCATCTAGCTGCGTGATCCGGGCCGGTTACTTCATCCCTCTGTGCCTTGTCCTCATCTGCAGCATGTGGAGAATAATGGGTTTTGTGAGGGTTCTTACGAGGACGAATGAGATGATTCGGTGCTAGCATTGGTCTCATTGACGGCTCGTGGACATACTCCGTCTGGGCTCTGTTTCTTCTTATGATAGTGCTTTTGCTGTGACTCCCCTGCCCAAGACAGGAGCCCAGATCCTGGGGGCGCCACTTGGAGGGGCACTTCCTTGAGAAGGGGGCCAGTCGGGGACAATGGACACACAGGAGTATGGCCACTGATGGCAGTTCCTGCTCTGCTGGGAAGGGAGGGGAGGATGCCATGTGCAAGAACAGAGGGGGCCACGGGGCCAGGTGGGGTGGCCAGCAGAAATCCCGGGCAGGTAGAGAGCTTGGCAGGGGTTGTCCTCATCCCCACTCAATGGCTGTGGAAATTGAGGCGGGTTAGACTTGGCCAGGGGCAAGGAGCTGGCTGTTGCAGAGTGGGATTCAAACCCGAGGGTGCTCTTTTTGCCCACTTGGCGCTGCACCTGGAGACCCCTCAGTGCTCATGGCTGGGGTGGGGGCTCTGTTAGGGGCTGAATGGACCCCGGGGCCCCTGAGCTCAGGACACAGGGAGGGGAGAGAGGAGGACACGTAGGCAGGGAGCATCCCCGGTTGGTCCCTGGGCAGGGCAGGCGGGGGTGGACTCTATAGCTCCCTGTTGTCTGAGTGGGTTCCAGACCCTTGCTTCAAAGCCTGCCTTCTCATGGGACCCGTGGTGGCGGCTGTGGCTCCATCCACAGGCCCAGCCCTGGGCTTCAGACTCTCTAACATGGCTTTATAAAAAGGGCTGATTTCCAAACTCAGCCTCTTTGCAGTAAAGAAAATGAAATTATTTTAAAAATGACAAAATGGATGTACCATTTAGAAAAGTTACCAAATAGCTTACAAATGTGTAGAATGGAAAGTGAAAGTCTCCTCCTCCAGCTCCCTTGCTATAAACTCTATAACTGGTCTGTGGTGGAGGACGGCCATGTGTTTCTGTGCATTTACATAAACTCCTGTTGATGTCATTGACAAATGGGCAATACAGGATCTCACACAGTTGGGAAGTTCAGTTATGGGGTCCTGAGGCCAGCTGTTGAAGGAAGGGCCACCACCCTGAGCCAAAGGGATGGGCCTTTCCTGGTAGCTCCTTCCGTGGCTTGCTGGGCTGGGCTGGGCGTGGGTGGGGTGCCCTGGAGGACTGAGACCCCCGTGAGGCTGAGGATCCTTGGGGGAGGAGTAGGGTGAGGACTCCTGGGCCATGGGCAGGGGGCTGCCTAAGACACATGGATTTGGGCAGCCTCAGGAGCCCCCCCAGATGGCTTGCTAAGACACAGATCAAGGACCGGGCCTGCGTTTCTGACTTGGCGGGTCTGGGGCAGGGCCAGAGAATGTGCATTCCAATGTGTGTTGAGGGGTGTGTTCTGTGAGTCTGAAGCCGTGTCCCCTGGTGGGGCAGCTGAGCCTAGGGTCCAAGAGCATTTCAATCCCCCGGGCTTCCTTGAGCTCTTACACTCCTTCCAGAAGATTTTTTGAGAATTCTAAGGCACCCTTCAGGTGTTTGGCCTTAGCCTATGTTATTTGGGTTGAGTGCCCTTTTTTCCCCTCATGTGAGGCTCAGCTGATGGGCTGTGGGCTGGGAGTCAGATCTTGTGTGGACCTTGGAGCTCACTGGCCCTGGGCTGTATCATGACGAAAATAATCACGACTACCGTTTGCTCGCACAGTGGGGAAACTGAGGCCACATTGGCTCAGAAGCTTGCCCCAGTTTGGGTCAGAAAGCAGGCCAGGGCTGGAGCAGCAGCAGTAGCAGCAGCAGCGGTGAGCGCAGGGAAGCCCATGGAGGGTGTATGGGGAGGCAGCCTCCAGCGCTCTGGAGGTGGCCCACGTAGCTGCCTGGAGGGGTGGGGCCGGGCCGTGGGCCTGCTGGCTGGTGTTCACCAGACATGGGAGCCAGCACAGGAAGGTGCCCGTTCATCCACTCCTGCCCTCTACGCGGGGTGAGGGTGGAACAAGCCAGTAGCACAGGCTGCTCAGCTGCAGGAGGGAGAGAACTCATGGGGAACCAGCTTTCGAGGCCTTGTGGCCAGTGTGCCTCACTGATCCCCACGCGGCACCTCCCAGGCACAGCTGCCCTGGGCAATGGGAAACTGAGGCCCAAGAGGGCTGCAGACTCTCCTAGGCCTCAGGAAGACTTCCCCTAGAGGCTCTGCTGCAGTGGGAGGTGGGCGCCCTCATCCTCCTGGTCATGCCAGGCCACTGTGGGCGGCCCCAGGCTGCTGTCTGACACATAGATCTAATAGGCGTTTCAAATTCAGCATGTTGAAAAGCAAGTTCCGGGTCTTTCCCCAGACCCCGCCCTCATGTTCTTCCCCATGCTGGTCAGTCACTCGGGCCCAAGGCCATCCTTCACAGCATCCAGTGTCAACCCTGCTCTCCTCCTCTGCTATCACCTGACCTGAGCAGTCTCTTCCTGGATTATGGCAAAATCCACCAATTAGTTTTCAGATCTCTCCCTCACTGGGTCTCCACATAGCAGAAATAGTGACCTTCACCCCGAGTCAGGTCGTTGTTGTGCTCAGAGTCGCCCTGCGTCCTGTCTCACTCAGAGGAAGAGCACATGGCCCCCTAGTCCCCGGTTGTGCATAGTCTGGTTTGTTTCTCCTCAGACTGTTCTCCCTACTTCTTCCCTTCAACATACACTGGCCTCAGGACCTTGGCACCTACTATTCCTTATGCCTAGAATGTTCCTTTCTTATTGCAGGATGCTGCATGACTAACACCATCAGTCTATTGGTACCATTAGTCTAATGGTACCTTACTTGAGACTGCTGTGACCACCCCTACATTGCTTCATGTTCTCCTCCTCCGTAGTTTCTCTTTTCCACTGGAACATAACCCCAGGAAGCAGCGTTCTGTGTGTTTAGGCTCCAGCAGTGAGGCCTGGTATGCATAGAGCAGGTGTTGGAGAAACATTTATCAGACACCAGTGGCTGGAGGGCTCCCAAAGAGCCTGTCTGCCCACCCGAGCTGACCTCTATTCACCCTTGGGTGGGGTGCCCCTCCTAGCCCTGCTGGGGCTCGCACTGTGCCCCTGCACACACTCAGGATGCAGGCTGGCCTGGGAGGAGGAGGGCCTGGTGGCGGGCATGTGATACCTTTTTCTTTTTCCCAGGAAACTATGCCCCAGACATCTGTCGTCTTCTCCAGCATACTTGGGCCCAGCTGTAGTGGACAGGTGCAGCTCGGCATGGGGGAGCGAGGAAGTGGGGCCAGCAGCTCAGGGGACCTCATCTTCCAAGAAGGACGCCTCATCTCTGGATCCCTGGAGGCCTTGATGGAGCACCTGGTCCCCACAGTGGACTATTACCCGGATGTGAGTGTCTAGGCCCTGGAGGTGGGTGGGACTGCTGGGGTCCCACCAAGGTTCTAGGAGAGGTTGCTTTTGGGATGGGGAAGGAGCCCCAGACAGAGCAGGGGAGAGACAGGCATCAGGGATCCTCAGCCCCCCTGCCCCTAGCCTAGGGGAGAGGAACCTGCAGTGACTTCCCTGCTGAATCCGGGCAGCTGGAAGAGGGCTTTGATGGCATAAGGAAGCAGATACACAAGGGGGGTGGGACAGGGACCTGAGCTCTGGACAGGGTCCTCAGGTAGGAAGAGGAGTCTAAGGGGTAAGGCTGGTATCTTGGGATCCTGTTAAGAGTCTGCCCAGCATGTGTCCTGTCCCTGAGCTGGGAAGTTTATTTTCTGCAAGAACTGCCATAGTCCAGAAAGAGGGGAGACAGCCCTGCCATGCCTGGCTAGCATGCAGACCCCAAAGCACATGCGTGCATAGGTAGGACTGACCTTCAGCAGCAACTCAAATTCTCCCTCTTCATTTCAAGATGTCATCGGTACATTCTTAGAACAGAGAGAAAGAGTTCTCTCTTTGTGGCTTCCCTTTTGCCTCAGACGGGGGCATCTCTTAGCAGCAGTGGTGTTGGGCCTGCCTGCTCCCTTTGGAGGGTCAAGCTGCAAAGGCTGCTGCCTCCCTCCTGAGGGCAGAACTATGCTCACTGGCCTTGGCAAGTCAGACACTGTTGCCTGGGAGGTTGGGGAGGGCCCAACCTCCAGCTTGTATCTAATGGTGCTGGAGCCAACTCTGCTTCCAGGTGTTCCTGTCCCACGCCCCCAACATGTCACGCCTCCCGACTCTCTCCAGGGGCTCTGTCCACTCCATCCCACTTGAAAACCCTCCCAGAGCTAGACCGGGCTGGTATTGGTGGTGCAGACCCTGCGGCTGAGGGCCAGGTGGCAGACCCAGGAGAGAGGACTTGAGGCCCTGAAGAAGCCTGGGGCAGGGTACTAACCTCCCAGGGGCTGGCCCCTCCAACCCCACCCACCCAAACACTCTGTCCCGGGGTCACAGCCTGCTTCCCAGGAGACCGTAAAGGGGCGGTGGAGCAAAAGGGTAGGGCTGGCGAGCCCAGTGGGGCGCCAGCTCATCTGCCGAGTTCCTGGATTTCCCCCAGCCTTCCCCAGCTGCCTCTGCCCCATGTATGTGTGCAACTGGGGATGGGAGCACACCAGCAGATCTGTGTGCTCCTTGGAAATGCAGGGCTCTTTGCTGTGCGCTCTTCTTGCCTTGGCTAAGAACTCCAAGGTGTGATGTTTGGGTGACTATCATCACACGTCTGAGCCATCTGTTTAGGAGCTGGGATCTTTGAGCACCCATGCCGCACAGCCTGGGGACAGGACATGCGATGTGTTGTGTAAAGGGATTGGTTAGAGGAACCTCTGCTGTTCCCAGATTTTTCTCCAGCAGCCTCTAAGGCTGCATGAGGGCCCGAGTCTTGTTCCACAAGAGCTGTGCTCTCAGCAAACATGGCCCAGCCTGCTTTGGACTGGCATGAAGAAGACCTGCCCCTTTGGGCCCAGAGTGGGGGTGAAGTGTGGTAGGCCCCCCAGCCTGCAGCAGCCATGTAGGGGTAGAATCCCTGGGAGAGTTCCAAGAAGCTTCTCTCCTCCCAAGTCCAACCTGTCTGTAGGCAGGGGCCGATGTGGAGAGCTCACAGGTGCTGACTGATGTCAGACAAAATGCTTCAGAAAACCCTGGGCCCTGCTCCCTTTTAGTTGAGATCATGAGGACCCCTCAGAACGTGTACCACATGGCCCAGTGACAAGGGCACAGGATGTGGGACAGAGGGGCCCTGGTGTGCCAGGGGGAGATAAGGTCCACAGTTTGGTTAGTGACTGCTTGCAGCAGTCCCCTATTGCTGGGTGCCGGCTCCAAGATGGCCCACCCTTCCCCCGACTGGCCTCCGTCGGGGGCAAGGTCAGTGACAATCTGGAGAATGCACGCTTGGAGCCTGGCCCTGGGAGCACTGTGGACTGGGCTATAGGCTCACACAGGTTGGGAGAATCCCACCAACATCCAGGCTTGGGTGTTCTCTCCCATTGTGGGGTAGGACAGAGGGTGGGAGAAAATCTTAGCAGAGCAGGGCTGCTGGGGGCTGAGCTTGTCAGGGGGAAGCCTCCAGGAAGTGGGATTTGATCTGTGCCTTGCCAGGGTTGGGGTTCGGTGGGGGGGCAGGACTTGGGTAGCAGTGAGAGAAAAGGAAGGGCATTTAAGGTGCAGTAAACCATGCAGAAGAAGGCATGGCTGCGAGCTGGTGCTGTTGGGGCTGGGAGGTGGTGGGACAGGCTCTGACCATACCTGGGTGGCGGGGGGGGGGTGTCACACCAGGCCTGACCTAGTTTTCATTCTCTCTCCTTGTCTCTTTTCTTTAGAGGACATACATCTTTACATTTCTCTTGAGCTCCCGGGTCTTCATCCCTCCTCATGACCTGCTGGCCCGTGTGGGGCAGATCTGTCTGGAGCAGAGGCAGCAGCTGGAGACGGGGTCTGAGAAGGTAACGGGTGCTGATGGGGGCTACCTGTCTCTGTGCCCCCAGCTCCCACCTTGCTCACACTTGGGAGAGAAGCGTGTTTGGAGTAAGCTGGCAGGACAGGTCTGGCTGAACCCAGCCGAGGGCCTTCCCGGTCTGGGCAAGGTTGGCTTGTGTCTGGCCCCCTTGGCACCCCTTGGCACCCCAGGGCATGGCTCGCAATGGGGCATAGGGAGCACACAGAGCCAAGCACTCTTCATGGGATGCTGAAAGTAACTACCTGGTGGGCACTCACACCTCTTTCCAGGAAAGGGCCATAGCCGACGGCGTGCCAGGAATCCTGGTCAGTGTCGAGCCTCCCCCAGCTGTAGAAAAGCCACGCTCTGTGGGTGGGTGCCAGTTGGTAGCACTCTCAGGCTGACTCCTGCTCACAGTGGTTTTCAGTGACTTCAGTAGGGCTCTTTGCCCCTGTTGTCTCTTCTGACTGAGGCAGGCTTTGGGTGGCCAGGGTAGCTGAGGCATGTGCTTCAGATGAGGCTTTTAGAAGCCCAGTCTGGTACAGGAGACAGGGTGGTAGGCATGCAGTCCAAGAACCGGCAGGGCTGAGTCTGGGCTGCAGCAGAGCACATCCTGCCCCCGTTTGCTGCTGACTTTGTCCTCTACCTTCCCTCCACCAGGCCAGGCCTCCTGTCCCTGTGGGTTTGCAGCACAGGTCTCCGAACTGAGTCTCCTCATCAGAGGAGGCTGTCCCAGGGTGCAAGGAGACAGGCACTGATCGCACAGGATTAGGAAAGGCTCCTGGAGAGATAGGTGGAAATAAGGCCAAGTGGGGTGGGCGGGGAGAGGAAATTATAGGTGGAAGGTCAATGTGGGGGCAGTAGAAGCATGAGAGGAGCCTGGGGTGAGCCCACCAGCCCTTGTTCATGGTGACATGCACCGCAGGGCCACTGAGTTCAAGGCTCTAGCTCCCGAGTGTGGGGTGCTGTGGTCATCTGGGGGAAGTGTCCTCAAGGCCTCCTGGATGCCACAAGCACTGGGCTCTGGAGAGGAGGACTGGCTGCATGGAGTAAGGCAGCCAGCTGGGAGAGGCTCTGGAGGGCATGAGATGCCATTGCTAGGGAACCAGCTGGGTATGTGGCCAGGATCAGGCAGGCTGGAGGCAGCTCAGCAGGGGTGGGGCAGAGTGGGCAAAAAGATGTGGGGATGAGTGGCTAGAGGCCCATAGGGCAGCAAGAACCATCCAGGTCGGGCAAGTACTGGCAGGCGGGGAGCTGGTCAGTCCTGAGGAGGAACCATGGTGGGCACAGAAGGGGTGTGGGCACATGTGGTCATTTCAGTGGGACAGTGTGGGGCTGGGCACCGAGGACCAGCTGGGACAGCCCCAAGCCTTTGGGACACCCACCTCAGGCCTTACATGTGTGGACCCAGGGCAACAGCAGGGGGCCCGCCCATTTTAATGACATGTAGCCAGGAGAGGGATGCCTCTGAGTGTCTACGCCCCTTCCTAGCACTTGTTAACCTGCTTTTAACTGAGAGGGGACAGGCGAGAGACTCTCATTTTTAATAATTTTGCTTGGTTCTCGTTGTTTTAAATGGGTAACTTCTAATTACAGCAAAGGAAACTAGTTCACTATGTTGTGGTGAAAGGACAAATTTTTTTGGAAATGAATTTATTTAAGTGAAAGAGAGCTGAACTAAGGGGAATATGAAACATAGCAGTTGTAAGAAAACCATAGGTGGGCAGGGTGGGGGATGCCCTGCCTAGCAGCCTCACCCCAGTGCAGGGGAGGGCAGGTCCTGCAGGCGGTAATGGGGGTGGGGCAGATGGGGAGGTTTGTATCACTTGTCATCTTCTTGCCTGCTCTGGAGGGTGACTTTATTCTATGCCCTGCTGTCCCAGGCCAAGCTGAAGTCCTTCTCAGCCAAGATTGTACAGCTGTTAAAGGAGTGGACAGAGGCTTTCCCCTATGACTTCCAGGATGAGAAGGCCATGGCCGAACTGAAGGCCATCACCCACCGGGTCACACAGTGTGATGAGGTGAGGTCTTCCTTGGACTCTGGCAGATCTTCTTGGGTATATGATTGGGGGAGGGGGTTTACCCTCACAGAAGGGTGGGTCTTCAGGGACAGCTCTGTATGTGGTCTTCTGTGCTTTTACTGTTCCAAGATGACTGCTGGGTGGCTCTATTTGTGTGCGTCCTCACAAGATGTCCTGGGTTTGGGGTGAGTGCTAGCGGGAACCTAGTAAGAGGTTCTAAGAGCCTGTCTGCATTTCTGGCCCCCAGCTCACTCCTGGCCTTCTGTGGAGACAGGAACCCTGGGAGGTGCTCTCTGTGCTCAGCAGCTTCTGTCTGGCTGGAGGGCTCGGAAAGTCCAGGGGGAGCTCTGGGCAGGGCCAGGGCTGCTCCCGCTCAGGGACTGAAGGTTCCTAGTTGTAGAGGAAGCTCTTTCAGATGCTCTCTTCCCTGCTGTGCCCCCCCCCACCCCCTCTGCTGTGGGAAGGCCAAAAGTAGTAGCTCAGGTGGACGCCCCTGGGAAAGCCATGGCTTTCAGACCCAGAGGCCCACCCCACAGGCTAGCCGGCTGAGCCACCCTCCAGGACTCAGAGGAGTTCATGCTGTATTTCATTTTGTCCTGAAAGGCCCAAATGCTCATGGCAGGTTTGAGTAGGGACGTGGGTTCAAACTAGGCATATCAGGGCGCCTGGGTGGCTCAGCAGGTTAAGCATCAGTCTTTGGCTCAGGTCATGATCCCAGGGGCCTGGGATGGAGCCTCACATTGGGTTCCCTGCCCAGTGGGAAGCCTGCTTCTCCCTCTCCCACTCCCTGTTCTCTCTCTCGCTGTGTCTCTGTCAAATAAATGGATAAAATCTTTAAAAAATCTTAAAAAAAAAAAGACGTATCCTTAGAGAGGAGATGGGTTCCTTGTCTTGGTCTTCCCAGCCCACACCAGCACCTTCATTGTCCCCTCTCCCCACAGGAGAATGGCACAGTGAAGAAGGCCATTGCCCAAATGACACAGAGCCTGCTGCTGTCCCTGGCTGCCCGAAACCAGCTTCAGGAGCTACGGGAGAAGCTCCGCTCACCAGCCATGGACAAAGGGTCTGTCCTCAAGGCTAAGCCACCAGCCACTCAGAAGGACATCCTGGGCGTGTGCTGTGACCCTCTGGTGCTGGCCCAGCAGCTGACTCACATTGAGCTGGTCAGTGCGGCAGTGGGGTCCTGCCTGGGGTGGGGGTGTATTCACCAACGCTCACTCAAGGCCACTGGACCCCCCCAGCATCTTTTTGAACACAGTGCTGCAGGGCCTCCTCTGCTGGTCAGACTGGGGTGTTGGGTGAAGTTTACTTGCTAAGTCCAACCACTGCTTCTGGGTCCCCAGGATCCCAGCAGCCCTGTACAGGGGCCCTAGGATGGAGGACTGGCCCAGGAGGTGAAGGGATTGGAGGGGGAGAGCCAGTTTCCCCCACCCTATCCCCTCATCTTGCCTATGCTGTCGGCTGGGAAGGTACCCTGCACCTTTCAGCCACTGCCCCAAGGCTTCCGCCTCACTCACATGAAGCCCTGTTTCCTCCCCTCTCAGGGCAGTATCTTTCAGACCCCTGTGTGTGTGGGGGTACATTTGGTGGGGAGGGGCAGGCAGGGCCTACCCACCGGCTGGGTGCCGTGATCAAGGAGGGCCGTGGCACACACCTGCAAGGTCTTGACTGCTACTCTGAACGTGGCCTACACCTTGACTGTGGGACCTGCCCAAGAATGGCAGGCTTGTCACTCTCCTGTGCTGTCTCCTTGCCCATCCTAGGAGAGGGTCAGCAGCATTCACCCTGAGGACCTGATGCAGATTGTCAGCCACATGGACTCTCGGGACAAGCACAGGGTGAGGGCTGCTGTGGGCTCTGGGGTGGCCTTAGGGTGGGCCTGGTACCTGTATATACACTGTGCAGGGTAGGGCAGTCTCACAACCAAGTGGATATGGGTCTGGCCTGGTGCCTGCCCCAAGGGGTCAGCAGACAGCAATGCAGGGTGATACACACTAGAAGGGGGCCAGTGCTCACAGGAGCCTAAGGAGGGAGGCATCCTGGGAGACCTGGACCTGTCCAGTTGCCCACACCCTACCGTCACCTTCTGTCTCTTTTGGCCATGGCTCCTGCTCATTTCTGGGGGGGTAGGACTGGGGCAGCACCTGCTGGCGGGGTCCTCAGGCTCCCTGTGACCTGCTGTGTTCCTCCAGTGCCGAGGGGACCTGACCAAGACCTATAGCCTGGAGGCCTATGACAACTGGTTCAACTGCCTTAGCATGCTAGTGGCCACCGAGGTGTGCCGGGTAAGCGCTGCATGGCCCCTGTGGGTGGGGTGGCACTGTCACTTCTCTGAATCCAGGGGGCTGCCTGAGGCTCTGACTTCTGTATCCCTCAGATGATGAAACTTTGAAAGTGGAGACAGGGTTGCCAGGCCCACCAACATCCCTGTTACCCCCTGTCCTCAACCCCCCCCACCCCCCGCCCTCCGGCCAATCTCACAGTGATTGTGAGACAGCCGTCCATGGAGTGCACTAGCACGGTCTTTGAGTTCATCTGGGGCTCCCCCATCCTCTCAAACTGCTCTCCTGCCCCTCTGCCCAGCATCGAAAATGCCACAGCTGCATTCCTACCTCTGCAGCTCACGAGCACCTCCCCCGCCCTGGGTTGGACAGCTCTGAGGGCCCAGGGTAGCTCCTGTCCAGGCTGCCATTCAGGGACGGGTGGTGGAGGGGATGCTCCTGTGGTGGGCTCACCCTGAGGCTGTCTGGCTGCTCTCAAGGTGGTGAAGAAGAAGCACCGGACCCGCATGCTAGAGTTCTTTATTGATGTGGCCCGGGAGTGCTTCAACATCGGGAATTTCAACTCCATGATGGCCATCATCTGTGAGTGTCCAGGCCCCAGGGGCTTCCTGTCCAGCTTCTGCATGGCCTGCCTACCCCTGCCCTGACCCTACCTGCTGTTCCCTGCAGCTGGCATGAACCTCAGTCCTGTGGCAAGGCTGAAGAAAACGTGGTCCAAAGTCAAGACAGCCAAGTTTGACGTCTTAGAGGTAGGCACCGCAGCCTTATCCTGCATTGGCCTGCAGAGGGGTGGGCCTACATCATGCTCTGCCCCCTTGCTCAGAACCCACTGTGCACAGTGCCATCTGGTGTAGGGGATGTTGAGCTGGCCTAGCTGCTCTAGGAGGTAGGTAGCTGAAGCCCTCCTTGGCCCTTGGGACTTTAGTCAGCACTGGCATGGCCTAAAGCAAGTTTTGGAGAGTGCTTAGGAAATAGTTTGACAAAAGTGTGCCCATGAGCCCTGTGCTGGGTGATGTTAAGCCGACTGGCCTCTTCCTGGCTTGAATTCCTGTGGTCCTGGATCATCTGGGTGGCCCAAGAGTAGACAGGCAGGTTCACTTATAGCCTTCCCAGATTTTTGATCACAGAAGCCACTTTTTGTAAATGTCTTGTGGAAGTTGTCAGCTTTGGGAGGTGTTGGTCCATGTAGAGGGGCAAAGCAAGGTTTTGAAAGAAAGAAGGTGAGACTCAGGCTCAGAAGGGCAGGGGAGAGGTGGGTATATGCGTGTATTCGTGTGTGTGAGCTGTGAAACTTCTCTGTAATTTTCCTGATGATGCTTAAACTCAAACCCTGTACTGAGCCAGGTGCCCACTCCTAGAAAAGAGGCCTCTTCTGATGACCATCCAGGGCTTCCCAGTGGGGAAGGGCCTTCCCATCACTGTTTTTCACTCTGCAAAGGAGCATTCTGAGCAAGTCAAAGGTGCAGGGAGAACACTGCCCACCCTATCCTCCTATCTGCCCACAGCACCACATGGACCCCTCCAGCAACTTCTGCAACTACCGTACCGCCCTGCAGGGGGCCACGCAAAGGTCCCAGATGGCCAACAGCAGCCGAGAGAAGATTGTTATCCCTGTGTTCAACCTTTTTGTTAAGGACATTTACTTCTTGCATAAAATCCATACCAACCACCTTCCCAACGGGCATGTTAACTTCAAGGTGAGCTCAGCCCCCTTGTGATCCTCAGGGAGGGGGGCCAGACTGTCCCACCACAAGGCAAGACAGACCCCTCAGTCTTATCCTAAGGCAGACGGAATTTGTCCCACTAGAGCTGCAAGGCAGTGGCGCTATCAAAGAAAGGCCTTTAGGACTGAAAGCTCCAGGGTGGGTTGTGTATGCTGTTTGTGAGGTACAAGGGTGTCCCCAATCCTTCTGGGAGGATGATCTGGTAATAAGGCTTGGAGCCACAGGGAATTTGTATTTACCCAGGACCCTAGTCCCAACACTGACCTCAACAGGGAGACCAAGAAGAGACTACTCCTGAGGGTTTGGGAGTGAGGAAAGCATTAGGCAAGAAGGGACTTAAGCAGGGGTCCTTGGAGGTAGCAGATTTCCAGATGGAAGCTAAGGGTAGATAGCCAAGGGCAGAAAGTAGGACAAAAGTGATTGGGGAGGTACAGGGGAAGTGGGGTTGTGCAGTGTTTACCTCATATAGGTAAGGGGTCAGAAGGGGTTAGGGATCCCTGCACAGGCCCCGAAGAGTGAGATCATGGCATGTTCTGGTTGGTGGTGCTCTTGCTGGTTGTGGCTAGCATACCTGCCTCAGCCTGGAGTTCCACATGGGGCCTTCTCAGGTCTTGCACAAGGGAGGCACAGACCTTGCTGCAGCCTGATGAGGCAGAGGGCAGGACAGAGTGGTCTTGGGAACACTTACTGGCTCTGATGTTGCATCAGGTGCTGCTGTGGCCACAAAGTCAGCCGAGTAGGGTCACTGTCCCATCTTGCTGGGATGCAGAATGAAACCAAAACCTATATCCCTTGCCCTAACGAAGAATTTCAAGCTTAAGGTGACCTATGAACATCTAGCTGGTCTTCTGTATCTTCCAGAAATTTTGGGAGATCTCCAGACAGATCCATGAATTCATGACATGGACTCAGGTAGAGTGTCCCTTCGAGAAAGACAAGAAGATTCAGAATTACCTGCTCACGGCACCCATCTACAGCGAGGAAGGTGAGGCCCAGCTCTCTATGGCAGCACACCCACCTCTCCACATGGTACATGTCACTCTGACTCCCCCACATCCCGAGCCTCTGCCCTCAAGGGGTTGTCCTGGGAAGCAGGCCTGATCACAGTCCCCATGCCACACAGGGGAAGCTCAGCCCAGAGGGGTGAGTATATGAGGGTGGGTTGTGGGTGGACAACAGGATGAGGACAAGGAGCCATGGGGTTCTGGAAGCCACCTGAGAGAGCCAGAACATGCTACAGTTCATGCTACAGAACCAGGAAATTTCTCAGCCCCTAAGCAGGAAGCTGGCAGCGCTGATGGGGCCTGGAACTCCAGGCAATAGAGACCTGTGGAAAGGCTCAGACCTGAGGTCACAGTCTTTGCCTGGGCCTAGCTTCTCCCCTAGAAAGGAAGGGATAACTGGTGTGGTAGGCAGATTGACTGCATGTGGACATGGGTTCTGAGGGGCTTTTCATCTCTCAGCTCTCTTCATCGCCTCCTTTGAAAGTGAAGGTCCTGAAAACCACATGGAAAAAGATAGCTGGAAGACTCTCAGGTAAGAAAGCCCCAGGGATAGGCCTGTGAGCCCTTGAGACCAGTACCATGCCTGGGTCTACATGAAGGGAGAGGACTGGGGAGCATGATGGACATGCCCTTCTGAAAGGCAGCCAGGGGTAACTCCACACAGGCTGCCAGTCGGTGGGAGGCTGAGGGCTTGGGTCTCAGTGTTCCTGACCTTTCCCCTGATGGCTGGTTCTTAGAATCCAGGCCATCCCCAAGTAGTGTGGCCTGCCCTCTGCCTGATCAGGGGAAGGGCCTGCCAGCCGCCTCACCATTTCCTTGTGCCCTATCTCTAGGACCACTCTCCTTAACAGAGCCTGAAGGCATGGATGCAGCCTGCAGACGATGGAGGAAGCACACACGTGCATTGAGTTTGAATCTTGATCGATAAGGGTTGAGATGAGGAGGCCTCACTGGTTGGGGTCCATTTTGTATATAACTTTTATGAAAAAAAAAGTAATTATTTCATGCATCAACCTTTGGCAATTACAAGGTTTTCTTTCTTTCTTTTTTTTTTTTTTGTCATTTATTTTAAATAACAGGGCAGGGCCCTGCTTTGGGAGGGGTGGGAAAGAGTATCATGGGAGATGGCATCCATGATAACATCTTATTCTAATGAAATGTAGATTTTTATTTTCTACTTTTGATTATTAACATCGTATGAAAAAATATAAAAAAAAAACAACCCAACCAAAACCAATGTGAGCCCTGCCTGCTTGGACGCCCTTCCAGCCAGTGTCTCTGATGTCGGGGTTAGTGCCTTAGAGAGTACTGGAGGGCCGGTCTCCCGCTCCATTCTTTTAGCCCTCAGGCAGCCAGTGCCGGGGAAATGCCAGGAAAGCTCTGCCCTGGGTGACAAGGCACCTGCTCTCAAAGCCTAGGCCAGAGAGGTTCCAGCAGGAAGGGTTTGGCTGGCCAGGGGGCTTCATTTGCATACTTCTAGAAGCAAACCTTGAGTACAGGCTTTCCAAAGTTTACATTTTCATTTTCCTTTATCAGGGATTTAGGGGGTTGGGGAGGGGCAGGGTGATACCGGGCAGCACATTTTCTGTTGGAATATGTCTGGCAAAATGTTCAACTACATTTTAGGAAAAGAGAAAATCTAAAATAATATCGGGGGGAGGGTGTGGTGGAATTGTCTGTTTTCCAGGCTGTGACAGGTACACTGAGCTGTAATGAAGAGAATACAAAGTAGACTTGAAGGATGGGGACATTTAAAGCAGTTCTTCAAACTCCAGTACAAAGTGAAAAGAACTCACAAATTGGTATTCTAGTGGACTGCCCTCTCCGTTCCTCTGGGTCAAGGGGCTCCTCTAAGGGAATCTGAAACAGAAAATTAGACCACACTGCTGGAGCCCACTCACATAAAACTGCCCAGCATTTGGAGGTATTTTTTCACACCCAAACTTGAGGAGTATACTCCATTTTCTGTCTTTCTGGCTGTGGGACAGCAAGTCCCGGTCCTTTAAAAGCCAGAGGTGGGCCATGCCCTCTGACTCTCTCTCCCTCCCTCACAGTGGGGCTTTCACTCTGCACAAGCAGATTTGGAGCTACGCACCCTTATTGCTCTCTGCATGCCTGGCTTTCTCCCACAGGAGCCTGAAGCTGAGATGCTTGAGTGGGGATGGGGCAGTTAGCTGCTAATTCCCAAAGCTCCTAGGAGAGCCTGGAGATGTGGTGGTGAGGCCTCAGAAAGGGGTGGCTCCACGATCCACTGCTGATGGCGCCCTCAGGCCTGGGTGGAGCAAGAATATTTACACTGTATTGTCACAGTGTTTTCGCACTTTTCTGACATTCTAGATAGTACATATTGTATCTTGATAGTACATATTGCTTTATGTATTTGAGACAAAGGCTAAAAACTCGAGAATATATATTTGGAATACAATGTTAGAACACTTTCCATCTTGCGTTAAGGAGCTTTCATGTCAATGTGCGCTCCACTGGGTCATCAGTTCTAGTACCTACCTGATACAGTGTCTATGTTTGCTCCTTTATTTTCCCGGTTTGATACACACCCTATGATGTTTTGGTATTATGAGATGAACTCTGAGTACAAAGCTGTACCATAACACAGGATGTCAGTTGTGTGACTGGACCTACTTGCATCAATAAAAGAATATGTTGCTCCCCTTGCCTGCCTGCTCTCTGCGCGTAGCTGGCGAGGCCTGATGGCTTGGATGCTGGCAGGAGGTGTGGGGATGTCTAGGTCCTCCATGGCCTTTCAAGGAATGAGCAAGGAATTGTCATCTACACAACACATTCTGACAAAGGGCTTTTCAAATAAATAATGCAAAATAAGACAAAGCATACAAGACGCATGTTCTAGTCTGCTTTCCTCTAAGATCCAAAAGTGTATCATAAGCTGATTGTATCACATGGCCCTGTAAGTTGGGAAATCTAACCTAAATAAGATTGTAAAGGCTCCTTTACTGCAGGACTGATCAGAACTGTCAATGCCCATGGGCACTGGGTCTGTCCTGGGGCAGGGGAAGTTGGGGACACCTCTGGACATCTTTCTGCAGAACAGTCTGCAGAATGCAGTTCTAGATGGTGCTTTCTGTTGTGCTGAGTCACATTCAAGAGCACTAAAGAAAGGAATTTGTGGAAAGGGACACATCAGTCTGTGGAATTGAAGGAAGAGAACGGAGACATTAGACTGGAAGGCTAACCCTTACCTGTTCCTCTCCAGCTTGTCCCACTGCCACTCTGTCAACAATGCTCAGGCTGCATGAGCTCTACTCTACAGCTCACGAACCTCACCCCGCTCCCTTAGAGCTAACTCAGTGCATCTGTAAATGCATTCAGTGTGTTATACTGGACCAGCACTGCCCATCAGAAAACTCTCTGTGCTGGAGTGCTCTGTATCTGCACTGCTGCTGGTAACATACAGGTACTGAGCACTGAAGTGTGAAATGTGAAAATGCAACTGAGGAACGGAATTCCTAATTTTATTTAGGTTAAATAGCTAGTGGCCACCTTACTGGACAGAAGGCTAGGCTGGTAGAGATTTGTCACCTGCTGCCCTTCCAGTGGCTTGTGGAGCGGACAGCACACAAAAGGTGCTTAGGTGTTTATGGAGCAAAAGAGACATCTATGAGGATGCTTAAGTGGGTTTTGGGTAAATGACATTTCTTAAGTCTTTATAATTCAATGGAATTCTTAATTTTTTTTTTTGAAAAGTTTCTACCTACCTCAGCTGAAGAAAGCACAGCCCATCATTTGGTGTGTGCCTTGGCCATGGAGCTTGGGCTGGGAGCGGGTTGCTGAGTTCACCAGGCTAGCTATAGTGCTGTCCTTCACCTGTGGGCTAGTCCCTCCAAGGCAGTGCTTCTCAAGTTGTGGCTATTTGACAGCAGTGTCAGCAGCGCTGGCAACTTGCTCGAACTGTTCTTGGGGCCCCACTGCAGGCTCGCTAAAGGGGAAACATGGGGGTGGGAAATGACCATGTTTTCAAAGCTCTCCTGCTGATCCTCTAACCCTAACCCTAACCCACTGTGGTCCTGCCCGCATGCACATTCTTCAGGGTCTCCTTACAGCTTCCCTGGTGAACGGTGCTCTGTGCCCTGTTTTCTCACATCATACCACTGGCATCTGTCTTACCCTTACTCTTGGCTTTCTGTGTAGGAGCCACTTGTGTAGCTGTGTGGCCAGCAACTAGCATGGTGTGCAGCTCCTAACACCACCATATGATGACTGAATGCTACCTTTCACTTCACACAGATATTTCAGGAACAAAAAAATCTATGTTACAGTTTCAGCTGTGACAGGAAATAAGCTAAGGATCTCTCCTAAGGCCATAGAGACTTCTATGACAAAACTAGATTATTTGTGAAATATATACCACTACACCTGTACATAAAGTATGTATCATGTTCTCCAGGAAGGCAAGAGAGGATAAGCATAAGAGCAAAGGAATCGGAAGCTGAACTATTTGGATTTGAGTCCTAGTTTCCTGTTCCAAGCTGGGTATCCTGGGAAATGTTTACCCTTTAAAGCCTCCATTTTCTCATAACTAAAAGGAAGTCACAATACTCTCTGTTTCATGGGGTTGTTGTAACGATATATGGCAGAAAGTGCAGTACCTGGTTCATCAGAAGCAGTCAGTGTTAGCTGGGAATTAGCAGTGGCACCCCTGATGAGATTGAACCCCACTTCTCCCACAGAAAGCAGAATCTCCTGGGGAAAGTGAAACAAAGAATTATAACTGATCTTCTCAAAGGAACAACTGAAGTCCTGGTCAATACAAATATATTCTAACATTACCAATGAGCCCCTTAAGTGTTAAATTTTACAGGTATATAAACATATATGGAAAAAATTCCCACAAATTTGGGATTCAACTACTTTCTAAATGAAAAACCTACTACCCACATATAGGCTAGTAACCTTATATCATACCAACACAATTTCTCTTTTTATTCCCAGAAAGTAAGTCATGATACTGTGAAGAAGGTGAAGGGCTGCCATCCTCCCTTGCCCAAATATCTATCATAATATACCTTAAACTTAGGTATGGATGTTCAGCAACAATGTTGAGGAAACAGTGTTGTCAGGAATATAAGAAAATTGGACACCTGGCTGGCTCAGCTGGTGGAGCATGTGACTCTTGGTCTTGGGATTCTGAGTTTGAGCTCCACAGTGGGTGTAGAAATTACTTAAAAATAAAATCTTGAAAAAATGTATGAGAAAGTTAGGCACCTATTTCTGGCAGCATTAGACTAAGTGCTTGCCTGTGGAAATCAGCTGCTAAAGTTACGCAAAATGTAAATATCCAAGCAAAACCCCAGAGAGGTTGAAGGAAACTCTGAAGCCAGCTTTTTGCCTTGAGGGCAAGGATTATGAGCTTCCATTTTCAAGTCTACATGGGGATAGAGAAGAAAGTTCAGGGAATATTCAAGAAGAGGGGTCAAATAGGAGACCCCAGCCCATAAAGTTGACATCCCAAAGAACGACCCTTCACCGTAACAGTGAACTTGCAATAAAATGCTTCTCCCCCAAACCCATTAAAGGGATTAAAGAAAACTGCCTGTTTTGAACCTTGGCACTGAATGGAGGTTGGGAAAATTTACCACTGATAATTTGTAGCCACAAGTCAGTGAATTTCATTAAGTTTTGCAGCAAACATCACATTGGTAAAAAAAAACCAAAACAACATTAAGCTGAAAATCTAGTTTAATGTGGCTCTGAACTACGGGTACTATCCCTAAGTTAGCCAGCAAAAGCAAACATTCTGAGATTCTAGTTTAAAAAGTCTCTCCTTATTAGCTGTGTCTGTTTAATCCACCTGTTGGATTTTTAAAAAATTCATTTTCATTTCTTGAGGAACCAAATAAAGGTTCTTCCCCAAATTCGTTTGGCTATAATTCTGAAGAAATTACCAGAATGTAACACAGAGAGAAAAGACTGGAAAATATGAAATGGGTTAAGAAGGCATGATGGACACAACAACAGGTCTAACATGTTCTCAGAGCTTTTGAAAGAAAGAATGATAGAGATAATCAAAATATAATAGCTGAAAATCCTTCAAAATTGATAAAAGAATTATCCAAGGAACCCAAAGAATCTCAAGCAGGATTAGAAAAAAAGAAAAAAAAAAAAAAACCCAGTACACAGACATATCATAGTGGCACAGAAGAGAAATAAAGAGGAGATCCAGAAGGCAACCATGGGAACAAGGGTGATTACTTTCAAAGGAGTATCAACTGTTAAGCTGACAGTTTACTTCACAAGGGAAATAACTGAAGCCAAAAAACAGTAGAATAACCTCAAAGTGCTAAATAAAATTCCCAACCCAGAATTCTATACCCTTCAAAAAATATTTTTTAAATGAGATAAAGATACTTACAAACCAAATGGAGTTTGCTGTCAGCAGACCTTCACTAAAAGAGATTCTAAAGGTTGAATCATACACTATATATAAAAATTATTTCCAGATGCATCATAGATCTAAATATGAAAGGCTCAACAAAGACAAGAAAGGAGGTTATAGGCAATCTTATGCAATAAAGCATCTAAAAGAAAATATGAAAATTTCTTCTTTACTTTGGGCAAAGTTTGCTTTATCAAAGTTACTTTAGACAAAGGTTTCTTAAATTGGGATACCAAAATCATTAGCCATAAAAGAAAGAAAATAATAAAATGGACATTAAAATTAAGAGTTTTTGTTTATTAACAGATACCATTAAGAGAATGAATAGTCCCCTGCCTAGGGGAAAATATTTGCAATACATAAATCTGACAAAAGACTCATATCCAGAATACTGAAGTAAATCCTAGCAATTTAAAAAAAGGCAATGAAGGAGCACCTGGGTGGCTCAGTTGGTTAAGCGTCTGCCTTCGGCTCAGGTCATGATCCCAGGGTTCTGGGATTGAACCCCACATTTGGCTCTTTGCTCAGCACGAAGCCTGCTTCTCCCCCTGCTTGTGCTTTCTCTGTCAAATAAATAAAATCTTTAAATAAAGGGCAATTAAAAAAGCAAAAAAAATTTACTAGGCATTTCACAAAAGAAAATACTCAAATGGCCAATAAGCATATGAAAAGATAATTAATATCATTTCCCTAGTGATAAACTAAACTAATAAAACCAAAATGAAATAACTGTACACACTCAACAGAGATTAAAGAGTCTAAATTGAAAACACGGAAAATACTGTGTTGGGACAATGTGACACAACTGGATCCTTCAAATGTGGCTGGTAGGAATCAGTTATTTACAAGGACTGAAAAAACTGGCCAGCCTGACAGGGTTAATCCAGGAAAAACAAAAGGCATAAATAAACAATACCAGGACCGAAAGAAAGGCTATTCACTGTAGATCCTGTACATATTAGAGATAACTAGAGGATATTATAAACAACTTTGTATATTTCATCTAAATTTTCAAATTAATCACTATAAATTCCTAGATCACATCTTAAATAACTCGATCAAAACTGAAGTTTTAAAAAAAGGTTTATTTCTTTTGGAAAGAGAGAGTGAGAGTGAGTAAGAGCAGGAGAGGCAGAAGGAGAGGGAGAATCTCAAGCAGACTCCATGCTGAGCACAGAGCCCAAATCTGGGCTCAATCTCATGACCCTGAGATCATGACCTGGGCTGAAACCAAGAGTCAGACGCTTACCAATGTGCCATCCACGTGCCCCAAAACTGACTTTAAAGAAGTAGAAAATCTTAATAGTTCTACAATCATTAAATAAATTGAACCAGTGATCAGAAATCTTCCCATTTAGAAAACATCACAGTCAGGTGGCTTTCAGGTAGTTCTGTCAAATATTCAAGGAAGAAGTAATTCCAGTCTTATAAAACTTCTTTAGAAACAGTAAGAAAGAACATCTGTAATTTACTTTACAGGCTAGCATAACCTTAATTAAAAAAAGCCAACAAACATAAGAAGGGGGCATTCTTACTCATGAACATGGATGAAAAACACCTGAAATATATATACATACACACCCACCCACATGAGTATATACAGATATGCAAATGTAGTATGTGCGCACACCCCCCCCCCCCAGATCCTGCAATGTATAATAAGGATAATATATCATGAAAGACTGGAGTTTATCCTACAAATGCAAGGAACTTCAGAAAACTGATTAACTCAATTTAATATATCAAAGATGGAAAAAAATCATATGATCATCTCAACAGATACAGTAAAAGTATTTGATACATGCTCTCAAGCATGATAAAAACTCACCAAGTATTCTCCTTTAACTTGATAAAAGGTATTTATAAAAACACTTCCAGCAAATACCATACTTACTGATGAAACACTGAGAGTGTTCCCGTTGAAATCAGAAACATGGGCAGGAACTCCACTATTATCACTTCCAGTCAACACTGCATAATAAAATCCCAATAAACACAGTAAGACAAGAAAAATAAAGATATAAAAATTGGAAACAAAATTTTCACTACTCATAGATATATGACTGTATAACAGAAAACATACAACAGAAACTAGAAATACATTACCAGAATTAAGCATTTTGGCAAGGCTGCTGAACCCAAAAGCAATTGGACTTCTAAATACCAGTAAAAGACAGTATTAAAAAAAAAGACAGTTATAATGGCATATAAAATGCCAAGTATCTAGGGAAAAATCTATAAAGTAATACATGTAAAACCACTGTGTGAAAAAGTATAAAATTTAAAGACAATAAAGACCTAAACAGACATGTTATGTTCAAGAATTGGGAGACTTTGTATCATAAAGATGTAAATTTTCCCCAGTGATCTTATAGATTCGATGAGATTCCAATCAAATTCATGAAAGTTTTGTGAAACTTAACTAGTTTATTCAAAAATTTATGTCAAAGGCTACAAAGAACCATGACAATCTTTAAGAATAAGGCAAGTGGACTAGCTCTCAGAGATACTGACTTGTATAAAGTTAAAGTAATTTAGACCATGATGTAATGGTATGGTGATGGACAGAAAGCCTAATTGAACAGATGAGAGCCCAGAACCGGACCTGTGCATTTGGACATCTGATGGATGAGAGTGGTTCTGCAGGTAAAATATGGACTATATTGTAAGGTGATGGCGGAAAAAAGTGTAATGCAATCCTTAGCTTGTGTCATACACAAAAAGCTCCTCCAGTTAGGTTAAAGACCTAACTAGGAAAAGCAAAGCTATATATGAGGTATTCAGAAGACAATACAGAACAATAGCTTTAAGTCATCTTTCCTTAATATGAGGTCATAAGCCAATAATAAAAAGTAGAATACATAAAGGAAAAAAAATAGTCCCATTAGAGTCAATTTTTATTAATGAAAAAGTACCACCAAGAATCGGAAAAGACAAGCCACATTCTGGGAAAAGATATAACCAACAAGAATTGGTATCCAGAATATGTGAAGAATTCCCAAGAACTGATAATAATGGGCAAGAGGACTGAAATGCAAACTATAATTCATGCCTAAGGTCTATTAGATTAGCAAGAATTAATAAACCTGACAAAATTAAGTGTTGCCAAGGATGCAAAATGAACTCTCTCAAAGTGCTGGAGATGTTCCACTTTGGAAAGGAAACCGAATGTACATACAAATGATGACCCAGCATCATTATTCCTAGAGAAACTCTTGTACACTTATAAGAGACATGTAAAGCAGTATTCATGACAATACTGTTTCTGATAGCAAAAGCAAACAACAAACTATGAATGACCCAAATATCTATAAAAAAATAAAATTACTGAATACTTAGCATATTTATACAGTAGAATACTAGTCAGTAATAAAAATGAATTTTGAGACTAATATGAATGAACCTCAAAAATATAATAATGAAAGTTAGAGAATAGATAATGAAATAATATGCAAATAAATTCAGAAATAGGCAAAACTAAATAGTCTTTTGGGTAGAGGTACGTAACAGTTGGGAAAACTAAGAAAAACAAATGAAAAATTATCACAGAAATCAAAATGGTTACTATTATGGAGAGTGAGGGTATGTGATCAAGAAGGGGCCCATAAAGGTCTTTCACTGATAATGTTATCTTAATCTGGGTAGCTGTTTGCTTTATTATTCTTTAAAGTACACAATACTTTTTCATATTTATGGTATTTTGTAATGGAGAGAAATTAACTTACCACATTTTCATTTAGCTTTTGGTAATAAAATACTTTATTGGTAACATTTAATGTCAAAAACATAGCATATACTGTTCCCATCACTTAGCTTCTATCTTTAAAAGTTCCCTAAGGTAAAGTCATTTGATTCTGTCAAAAAAACAAGCTGCAACTTACCTTTGCAAATAATTAGGTTCTCTCACTTTAAATACCTACACTCACTGGTCTTCATAATAAATAATTGTATATAAAAAGAGATATTGGCCTTAATAATTCTGCAGAGAACATTTTACACATCTTAAAAAAACCTAAATGCTACCCAACTTAAAACTTGTATGAATAATTTATTAAGAATTACTGTAAAGTGAATTCATGTAGCACCAAGAAATTTGGGATTTATATTTTAGGTGATATGATTCACTGAGTAAAAAGAGTAGATTTTCCTTCTGTGAATTCTCAGGGGTTTATATACAAATAGAAAGGATACAATATAGGTCCCTTTTGAAAGCCAAAGGTTCAAAATCTGTGCATGCCTTTCCCCATATCTCCAATTTCTGGATCTAACAATGGACCCTATGGTAAAAGACCCATGTGTGATAAATAACATAGTACAGTCCTATCTGAATATAACTTCTTATTCATCTTGTCTCATTAACATAATTTATACCTCAATTAAAATATTATTCTATCTGCAGACAATAGATTTCTCTAAAACATTCTATAATTCAGATTTCTATTCAGACTTTCTCCTTCACCTCTTTTCTCAAGTCAGTGTAATTTTATGGTATACCTCATTAAATTGTTTTTTTCTCCCTTCAGTGAAACTCAACTCAAAGTATCATAATATTATAAACAGAGATGTAGCTTTTGTTAACATATTGTAAAAAGAAGGATAATAAATACATATGGATTCATGCTAAATAAGACAATGCAAAGCAAAAAACACGCAACACCATGCTATGCTCATCTATTCTGAATCACTACAAGAAGGCCCCGACAGCACCCTGGCTCATATAAATTGATGTTCCCAGATATCATTAGTGCCCTATGCTCCAACATAATTAAATGTTCTATTAAAGACATTTCCATTTTATTTGTTTGTTTAAAACAATTTATAGCAATGTTGACTATTAATCCTGATAACAACACATTACAGTTTTAATCAAGTCATAGATTCTAAGCTAAGTATTTTCTACTATTATCCATTTATTTAAAAACACATTCAGGGAGCTAAGCAACATTCAGTTTAAGGGGTTTGTATTTCTTTTGATTGATTATGAATTTCAGATGTGTCATTTAGTCATCCTCTGCTTCAGCGAAAAAGAATTCTTCAGGCAACTGACTAAAGATCTTAATTTAAAGCAAGCTGACTTGGTGGTCAGCAGGGGAAGAACCCTTGTCTACACACTGCATCAAATATTACTCTTTCCTCTCTGCAGGAGCTGGATGCTCCTGACCTACCATGAGCACAACACATTCCAACCCTCAACCCATATGCAACCAGGGTACATTAGAACATGGGTACAGGGTAGAAACTAACTCAAAACTACTTTGGGGGCAAACACCAGATTTTGATTTGTCAGCGATTCCATAGTACAGTATGCCCACAAAACAGGCTTTGCATTGAAACACTTGATTTTTTTTCTTCTCAGAACAAGTTAAACTGCTTAAGTAAAGTAGTATCAGAAAGAACACAAAAGATAAGCATGTCTTCTCTGAAAGAGGCACTGCATCTGGAATTGGAATTAAGGCTAAATAAATAGTGCTGGTTTGTGTCAGACTAATGTGCCAGTGATTATGTTAACCGACAGCTTCGCTATTTGTCCTGTATGCTTGTTTGTGAAGATGCGTCTCTATCTCCTCCCTGAAGACCAGCATTCCCAGGTGCGAGTGAGAGGCCTCGTTCATGGCTTTGGACTGGATGCACATACGGTACTGCTCAGGAGTCAACTCATCAGCACAGCGTTTCTCATGCCAGAGGTGGAAAAGGCCAGGAACTGGAGTCCGAATCACAATCAGGTCACCATGTAAGTATTTTCGATAAAGATGAACATCTTCTCCACCCCAACCTTTTACTTCCATGTCAAATCCACCTGCAGGATGAAAATTGACACTACAGGTAAATGTCTGACAGCCAGAGCACAGTCAACCCTGATAAGAATTAAGATGTTCTGCTCCAAATGAGATGCACAGTACAGCCCAAAGATATCTGATATAGAGGACTGACATTCTGGTTTGGAAGTCCAGTTAGAAGCTGAGATCTAGGAGCTCAAGCCTGTTTGTTCAGAGTATCAAAATGAGATTAAATATTTAAGAATGCTTTGTAAATGTCTAAGTTTTATAGAAAATCTAGAGAAAGTCAAAGTAGAAGGAAATAGAAATTATCCATAATTTCAGCACTATTAATATTGTAATTAATACAGTTATCCTTTGAGATACAAGTTTTTCTGGGTCACAGACAACTTTCCAGAGTGGAAAACAGAAGAAATGGCTAATATGAACATCCACATTTGAGAATGGACACACAGGTGATTTAAAGTCACAGGAATGGATGAAATTACTTTAGAAAGAAAATAGAGCCCAGATCTAAATGTTAAGCAATACCAATATGTACAGGTTAAACATGCAGAGAAAGATAAATCAGCAAGAGACTGAAAAATGGTCCCAGAGGATGGAGAAAATTCTGAAGAATGAGCTATCAGAGAAGTCAAGTGAAAAAAGTGTCTTCAGGAAGAAACGGTCAAGCATGTGCTGCTCAATAAATTAACTAAAAAAAAAACCAACAAAACCCCAACAACAACAAGTAGACCTGGCAACATAAATATCACTTATAACCTTACCTACTAGAACAATTCTGATGGAGTGATGTGGCAAATGGCTTACTGGACTGGGTGAACACATGAAATGGGAGATAAAATTGAGATAATTTTCAAACTGGCTTAAGATGAACAGCAAACTTTCTAAAGCATAGAGAACACAAACCATTTGGAATTTTTGGAGAATTAGCAAAGGTTCTTAAAAACCAAGAACAAATTAATTCTTCAATTAAGAGCTGGGTTTCCAAATTATCTCTTCTATCAAATAATTATATGCTACTTAGTTTCATACTCACAGGATGACTAATCCTGAGATCTCTGAAAAGTATTACCTTAAATAGCCACAGCTTTACTAAAAGCTATGTCTAATACATACTGGTTTTTCTTCTTTGTAGATATAAGGTCTTCAAATATTAGAGATGGTGTAGATACTTAAAATAAATGGGGGACTTCCAGTTTCTGGTCCAGCATATATAGGGCTTCAAAGTCATATTGTCCTAACAAGAAGTAAAAAACCAAACTGAAAAATAAACAAATTTTCTCAGATTCCTCAGAGAAATAAGGTCACAGAGCAAATTGGAGACACAGGCAGGTAAAACAGAATCATAACTATGTGAGCAGAAACCCACCACTAGAAATCTCTAGGGGAACCAGTACTAGGGTAGGAAAAAAAAATCTGAACTATAGATCATGAATGGCTAGAGGCTCAGAGGACCAAGTCTGAGAGTTGAAAACTCTGGGTCGTAGGAGGGTCCCTATGCATGTGTGAGTTTTACCTTTTGGAGCTCTAGCAGGTTCTCACTGTGAAGACATCCCCTAGTGTTTTCAGCAAGGGCAGTGGGAATATAATCATTCTGAAACATGCCAGAGCACTTTATTCTTCTTAACAAGGCCTGCCTTCAGGAGAAACTATTTTAGTAGAGTCAAACCTACCTGGAGGAAGGACATACTCAACTTCAGCCCACACTAGCCATCCTGTCTCACTTAAGGTTGGGGGCAGTGTCTGAGAAATTATTGTGAAGTTAATGGTTCAGATACATAATCTCACTAAAGGACTGAGACCTAATCACAGGACTACGGAATGTTTCCTCTTTCTGCACACCTCACCACCTATTATTAAAGGCCTATTTACTGCAGTTTCCTTTACCCAATATATCATAATCAGCTATGAAGGAAAAAATGAGGCATACCAAAAGACAAAAAACAGATTGAAGACACAGAGCAAGCATCAGAACCAGACTCAGATATGACAGGGGTATTGAAATTATCAGCCTGGGAATTTAAAACAACTATAATTGATATGCTAAGGGCTCTAACAGAAAAAGTAGACAACAAGCAAGAACAGATGGGTAATGTAAGCAGAGAGTGACAGATTCTAAGGAAGAATAAAAAAGAAATGCTAAAGATAAACAGTGTAACAAAGGAAGAATGCCTTTGTATTGGCTGAGGAAAGAATCTCTGAGGTTGAAGACATGTCAAGAGAAACTTCCAAAACTGAAAAGGCAAAAGCAAAGAGGATGGGGGTGGGGAAGCCGGATCAGAATAGAATTTCTAAGAACTGTATACAAAAGGTATAACATATGTGTAATGGGAATATCAGAAGGAGAGGAAAGAGAGAAAGGAACAGAAGCTCCAAAATGAAAGAGGCCAAATTCCAAACAAGTGCTGCTGAGAGGCCAGAGGCTCCCTTTCTCATCCAGCCCATAGTCATAAGGTAGAGGATATACCCCAGGAGGTAGTGGGACCCCTGACCCTCCACCCCATGTCCTACTCAGAGCACAGGGGAGAGAGAAGTGTGCCACTGTCTCCACCCCCAGCTCCAGAGGAGGCTCAGAGACTTTTCCCTGGGGATGAGCCAGTGCATAAGAACAGACTGCTCCAAAGCTCTTCCCGAAGGAACTGACTTTATTTGAAACAGTGTGCAGAAGTTCAAGCCTAAGGAGGCTCTTGAACATAATGGAGATTTTGGTGGTAAGCAATTAAGCGAAGGCTGATAGCTCCATTAGAGCAATAAGCTAAAATGCAGGCTAGCTAGTTTACTGGAGAGAACAAGGAAAGAGACAGAACCCTCCTGGGGTCTGAACAAAACTCAAAGATGTGCCTCAAAAACTACCTTGCAAAAGGGTTCAATTTAATTGAACTGCAGAGCCATTTTTATGCCCCAGAGCACTGTCAAAAACAAGAGAGCAATGAGTGGAGCCTACCAAGTGGGGGTGTTACCAACAGAGGCATAGAGACCATAAAAGACAGCCCTACTAGGGGCACCTGGGTGGCTGTCGCCTGAGTACCTGACTTCCGCTCAGGTCATGACCTCAGGGTCCTGGACTGATCCCTGTGTTGGGCTTCATGATCAGCGGGGAGTCTGCTTCTCTCTCTCCCTCTACCCCTTCCCCTGGTCCTCCTCTCTCTCAAATAAATAGTATTTTTATTTTTATTTATTTATTTATTTTTAAAAAAGAGAGCCCTACTAAATCCATGTCATCTCAGAGTGACTGTGCCCATGCCCTAAGGAGTGACATGAGAGGCTTCATATTGCCAGGGAAGAGGGAGATAAAATTCATTAAAATAGAAAGTCAAGTCAATAAATAAGCAAAAAAAAAAAACCAAACAAACAAAAAACAAGCCCCGGAGTCAGGGGAGAATCAATATCCAGACTTGCCATGATATATTACCTAAAATGTCCCGTTTTCAAGAAAAAATTATAAGGCACATAAAGAAATAGAAAAGTGTGATCCATATACCAGAAAAAGTAGGCAAGAGAAACTGAGGGCTCAGATGTCAATTTCAAAACTATTATAAATATGTTCAAAGAATTAAAAGAAATCATGCTTAAAGAAGTAACAGAAGGCAAGATGACAATGTCTCATCAAATAGAGAATATTAATGAAGAGACAGAAATTACATATATAAAAAGAACCAAGTGGAAATTCTGGAGTTATGGGCGCCTGGGTGGCTCAGCAGGTTAAAGCCTCTACCTTTGGCTCAGGTCATGATCCCGGGGTGCTGGGATCGAGCCCCGCATCAGGCTCTCTGCTCAGTGGGGAGCCTGCTTCCTCCTCTCTCTCTGCCTGCTTCTCTGCCTACTTGTGATCTCTGTCTGTCAAATAAATAAATAAAATCTTTAAAAGAAAAATCTTAAAAAAAAAATCTGGAGTTAAAAAGGATAATGTAAATGAAAACTTCATGACAGTAGCTTATTAGATCTTAACTAACAATCAGCAAACTTGAAGACAGATCAATGGAGATTATTATTAACAGAGAGAAAAAAATAATGAAAATTAAAAAAATGAAAATAATAATAAAAAATAATGAAAAATGAACAGAGTCTCAGAGAAATGTGGAACACTATTAGCTATACCAACTCATACCAAATAGGAATATGAGGAAAAAATAATGAGAAAGGAGCAGTGAGAAATAACACAGGTTAGAAAGTAGTGATGTATCCTTGCTGTTTTATTAATCCAGAAATCAGGAAAAAGGGCATTAGTTTCACTTAATAGTCCTTTTATTACTATTTGCTGTTTACATGATTCAAATGTTACAATGATAAAGAGACAAGGTGGAGGAATTTCCACAATAAATGGGTGATTATAAAAATAAATGTAAGATGGACTTAAAAAGTACATAAAATATATTCTATTACAAAATATAAAAAATATATACCAATATATGCATGTGTATATATAGATATGTATATGTGTATATATGTAAATATGTATATCTATGTATAGATGTATATACATATCTAGATATATACACATACACGCACATAAATATATAAAATACATTCTTATATGCTGTGGAAGTGTAGCCACCTTCTCATTAGGAGACATGGAATCGGGTTTCAGCCTGCTTTCTTAAACTATACTCTGATGCATTTTTTGCTGGGTAAGACTGAAGCTAGAGTGGGGTAGGAGGCTTAGACCAGATTCTTCTGGGTCATTTTGGCTTCAAGGAGTGGATGACTAAGCCAGTGACTCCAAGTCCCCCATTCTGACTTCAACCAGAGCTAGAAAGACAAGCTGTCTTTTCATTTGTTTTAAATACTAGGATTTTCATTAACAGTTCAATAGACAATTAAAGAGGGTTTTATCTCTAAATTAAAAAAATGCAAAAGTCCTTGGACTAGATAATCTAACATTACTTCCAGATGTAACAATCTGTGAGCACAACACCAAAGTTATGTAGAGATCTTTGTAAGAGTATTCGTAACAACTGCAAATATTGGTAACAAGCCAAACAGACGATTTTAAAAAACTAGTGTTTTGATTTTAAAGAAACAAGTAAATATTCTATTTTACTTTTTTAAAATGATTTCATTTTTGCTACTTAGAGACATTAATTATAAACTTACTTTGCCTTTCACACCTCCAGATGCCTCTTTTTAGCTAATCTCATTCATAATTTAATAGGAAAATATTTGATTCTGAGACCTCTGAGAAATATGCCATAAGGCACAACAGTAAATATGTACACCCCTCTCCATAAATATAAGGTATACTTACCAATTGTCAGGAAATCTGATCGATACTGACAAGTCATTCCAAAGCCAAAATCTCGCCAAAAGCCAGAATCCTTTTTGTGAACCTTCAGTTAAAAAAAATAAATTCAATTTAATACCTCAAGAACTAGAAGTTTCAATCAACAATGAAAAAAATTAAAACTTTCCAAATAATAATTTTTCCTGTCATTTCTGTGACTGACAATGGATCACATGCATTCACACAATTAAATCCTTAAAAAAACCAACAAAAATACAGTACTCTCCATCAGCAAAGGGTTCTTGTCACATTCAGTTTAGCTGAATTTAAGTCCTCTGCAAGGTGCAAGCTGGGGTTACTAATAACCAAACAGTATTGTGCCTGAGCTGGAGGAGTTTACATTCCATTCTGGGAGGATGACAGTTGCACAACTCATACTATAATACACTGTAATTAATTCTTCACAGACCTTATTTGGTGCCTATCCAGCATTCACTTCCCTGCCCCTTACCTAACTGTGTAAAGTTTTGCTCTGGCAATTACCTGGCTCCATGTAGCCCATGAGCTTCAGGGAAGCTCCTTCCACCCACAGCTTTAGATTGGACCATGCCTGTATCAGTGGCACAGTGTCACCCAGTTTTTGCAGAATTGATTAACAGGAATTAGACAAAATTCAGGCCAACATGGTAAAAGGGGAGGGTTGTTGGGAACTCTGGAAAACAAGGCCCCTTCATTCCTCTGAGAGAACTACTAGATATGTACTAGATAAAAGACACTTGCTTTTTTTGGATGGTGTAGGGCAGGAGTGAGCAAACTACAGCCTCCAGGCTAAATCTGGCCTGCCGCCTGTTTTTGAAAATAATTTTATTGGAATACAGCCACACTCATTTGTTTACAAACTGTCTATGTGTATTTCATGGTACAGTGGCATAGTTGAGTAGTTGCAACAGGGATTTAACTATATGGCCTGCAAAGCCAAAATATTTCTCTGTGGCTCTTTACAGAATAAGTTTGCCAACTCCTGGTATAGGGTGTAGATGTGAAGCTTGGAATTGCTACAGTCCTTTAAAATGAAATTGTCACCACTGAAGTCCAAACAGAGAAATAAATCAGGGCTTTGATGATATATAGCCCCAGAATCAAGTAAAAGTTGACACTTGATAAAGATTCTTTATTTTATTCATGCATTCAGCAAGTGTTTTTACCCATCAGACAGGGTATTGAGAGCTGGGAACACAGCAATGAATAGAGATGACAAAGTCTCTGCCATCACAGAGCCTCTGTTTTGATGGAAAAATAGCAAATAAATAAATATGTATCTCAGGTGGTAATACATGCTAGGAAGAAAAATATAGTAGGAGAAGGGGGGACCATGAGAGACAGAAAGCCTATTTTGGATATAAAGGCCATATGAGGTCTCCTTGAAGAGACAGCATTTGAGCAGGGACCCTAATGAAATACTGAAGTGAGCTGTGAAATATCTAAAGGAGATCATTCCAGGCAAAGAGGGTAGCATGTATGATGGCTATGAAGCAGAAAGGGAATGAGTGGGGGCAAGAGCAGAGAAAATAAGGGCAAGAGCAGAGGAATGAGGTCCTGTGGACAAGAAAGGGCTATTAACATTTTAAAAAGATAATTGGTATTATAGTATTTTTGTATGCATATGGTAATGATCTAGAAGAAGCATAATGTTAGGATAGGAGAGCTTGAAGGATGGCTGGAGGGGAGTGCTTGTTTAGGCATGAGAGATGAGCTCTAGTCCAAGAGAAAAGGACAGGTTGGCCTTACGAAGGGATGTGTGCAGTTCCTCCACTGGGAATGGAGAGAGGCTGATGGGTCTTATGATAGAATAAGGAAGTGAAATGTCTGCTTCTCTGTTCTAAGTGAAACATGAAGCAAGGTTTGTGGAGAATGAGAAGTGGTGAGGGCTGCTGGGAGACAAGAGGAGGACAGTATGGCTGGCTTGCAGGATGGACAGCGGGTAGAGCACGTTCACGCACAGATGTCAGGGCAGCTGCGGAACCCTGAGGCCTGTGGTCATATTTTTTAAGGCAGTAGCCCTATAGTGGGACTTTACTATAGGTGTGTTTCTTACCTTCTCTGTTCCACTGCTCAGGGGCCTGGGTAAGAGTTGGCCTTAACCAGGCTGGGGTTCTAAGAGAAAACACTGGACAGGGTGAGGGATGAAGGTGAGTATGGCAAGGAGGGTATGGATAATGACTGATTATAAAGTTGGAATTGAGTAAGGAGAGACATGAGGATGCAGACATGAGAAGGGTGACAGAAAGGAGAGAGTTACCTCACCCAAAGTGCAAGGTTCTAAGACAGTTTCCTCTAAGAAATGAAGTTGGAACTAGGATGTGAGAAATAAGCCAGAGTTAGTCAACTGAAAGATGTGCTGGAGAAAGGTCTAGACAAAAGAACAGGTTGTGCAAAGACTTGGGAGGTTGGAGAGGGCATGTGGGTGAAGGATGGTGGGACCACGTTAGAGACAGAAGTAGAGGTGCCCACAAATGTAGGCCAGAGCTCAGCAAACTTCTGCAAAAGAACAGGCAGTAAATATTTTAGGCTCTGCAGAACATAAAGTCTGTCACAACTATTTATCTTAGCCACTGTAGTGTGAAAGCTGTCAAAGACAATAAGTAATCAAGTGAGCATGCTGTGTTCCAATAAACTTTACTTATGGTCGCTGAAATTTGTATTTTTGAAAATATTTGTCAACCACTCTTCATTCATGAGCCACAGAAAACTAGGCAGTAGGCTGTTTTGGCTAACAGACCGTAGACTGATGACCTCTGGTCTAAGGGACCCACAGGGCCACATCAGAGAGAACAGGATACCTGGTCACATATTTTGGCTTTATCCTAAAAGCAATGGAAATTCTCTGAAGAGTCAGGGCAGGAGGAGTAATATGATCAGGTGACATTTTTGAAAGATCACTCTGGCTAGAGTATAGAGAAGAGATATAAGAGGGGAAAAGAAGGGATGCTGAGAGGATGGTTAAGAGGCAATAGTTATAATAATCTGGGAATGGGAAGCTGGTGATATGTTCAGAAAGAAAAAATTATCATGGTATGTTTAGAAAGAAAAAATTGCATGGGGGTAAAAAAAAAAAAAGATCGAGGACAAAGAACTGATAGAAGTCAGGAAGTGACTGAATGGGTAGAAGTTGGGGTGAGAGGGAAGGATCAACCAAGGCTGACAGCAGGCTGCTGTCCTGAATAACGGGTATGTGGTAGTGCCATCCCCCAATAGTATGGGCACTGAGGAAAGGGCCCAGAGCTGAATGATGCAAAGCTGGGTTCCGAGCATAATGAATGTGAGTGATCTGTAAGGGAGCACATGAAAATACTGCAGATAGCAGGAATGAAGGGAATATAAGGGTCTGCAGAGGAGGCAAATCTTGAGAGGAGTGGGAAGAGTCTGAAAAAGCTGCTGTATGTAATGGGAGAATTGGCTGAAAAAAATAGAAGAACAAGGCAGTACTGAGGACTCAGCTTAAGATGGAACTAATAAGTGAGGTATGCATTTTCTTTTCTTTCTTTTAAAAAAAAATTTTTTTTTTTTGGTCAGGGGAGGGCTTCTTCCCCTTCTAGACTGTAAAGATCCTAGAGGGGCAGGACTTTTTTGTTGATTTTGATCACTGTTATATATCTGGAGCACCTAAAACAATGCAAGGCAAGGCACATGGTAGACTTTCAATGAACATTTGTCGAATGAAATTAATTTATAGAGGCATAATTTCTGTGGCAAAACCAGGTTCCAATATTCTTATCTTAGTCAAAACATAATCCTGGTGCAAAGTATTAAAACAGAACACTCCCCACCCCATGCAAATAAAATAAAACTCTCACTCTGACATTTCTACCCCATGACAATTCTGATTTTACAAATATTAAGTCTTCCTTTATAACTTAGTTTCTTAAAAAAAAAAATCTCCAGATATTATCACACTTGGGGAAAGGAGTCCTTGGTTCTGATTTTTTTTTAAAGATTTATTTATTTATTTGACAGAGAGAAACACAGTGAGAGAGGGAACACAAGCAGGGGGAGTGGGAGAGGGAGAAGCAGGCTTCCTGCCAAGCAGGGAGCCTGATGTGGGCTTGACCCCAGGACCCTGGGACAGTGACCTGAGCCAAAGGCAGATGCCCAACAACTGAGCCACCCAGGTGCCCCATGGTTTTGTTTGATTTTTAAAAAACACATTTCCACTGTCTGTAATCCCTGATTGTTAATGTTTTATTGCATTTTTATCTCTCCCTCTCCTAAGCAAGTGGGGGGATGCAGGTGTCCACAGATAATCTACATCTCCAGCCCCCCGGCCCTCACAGGCTGCCAGGTTCACAAATCCATGTGGCAACTTGACACCTTCCCTTGGAGGTCTAATAAACAACATATACACCTACCACGCTCAGGCTGAATCCCTAATCTCTCCTTCTGCCATTCCTGTCTTTCATTCCTCACATCTAATTCTCCAGCAAGTTCTGTCAGACAAATCATACCTCAAACTTTCTCCACGATTACCATCCTTACCCAAGCCACGGTTACCTCTTGGCACACTATAAAAGCCTAACTGGTTATTTGTAGCTACAGCCACACCTAATCCATTCTTTACAGAATCAAAACCCTCCCCAGGCTATCACACTGAGCTTAAACTCCTTATAGCTCAACATGACTAGCCCAGCTTTGTGCCCTGTTGCCCACTGTGTTCTAGACACCTTAGGAAACCTAGTAGCTGTTCCTTTTGCTTAGGACGGTCTTTCCCCAGTTACTAGGTAGCAGGTTCTTTCCTGTAATTTGGATGGTCTCTCCAACAGCCTCATCTCAAAAAGGTCTTTCTGACTAAACACACCACAGAACCACTTAATCATTTTCACAACTCAGCCCATTTTAATGATCTGCATGGTATTTATTAATTGACTTCATCTTCTGTCTCTTCCTACCAGAATAAAGATTCTTGTGAATAATAACCATGTCTATATGGTTCTAGGTGCTGGG
>PISX010003153.1:78472-143945 GCA_004024625.1 Mellivora capensis | reverse complement strand
TTTTTTTTTTTTTTTTTTAAGATTTTATATATTTATTTGACAGACAGAGATCACAAGTAGGCAGAGAGGCAGGCAGAGAGAGAGGGGGATGCAGGCTCCCTGCTGAGCAGAGAGCCCGATTCGGGGCTCGATCCCAGGACCCTGAGATCATGACCTGAGCCAAAGACAGAGGCTTTAACCCACTGAGCCACCCAGGTGCCC
Organism: Mellivora capensis; assembly: GCA_004024625.1. Lineage (NCBI taxonomy): Eukaryota > Metazoa > Chordata > Mammalia > Carnivora > Mustelidae > Mellivora > Mellivora capensis. The sequence goes on along the minus strand of PISX010003153.1, from coordinate 143,744 downwards.
CAAGCCTCTGAATCTTGCTATTGGGTCAGGTCTTGATCTTGGGGTTGTTTCTCTCCTTCTCCTTCTGCCTCTCCCCCTCCTGTGCACGCTCTCTCTTTCTCTCCCCAATCAATCAATCAATCAATCAATAATCAATCCTTTAAAAAAATCTTGAAAGTCTTGTTTTCTAGTATCAAAGGTCTACACCACTTACTGTGCCCACATTCTTTGATTCCAAGAAGCCCTGATGGGTGTTCAGTGGCTCTGCGATGGGATGGGCCGTGGGAGGCGGTCTGTCCTGGGGAATCCAGGAACCCTCTGTGACTGGTAATGCCTGATGTTACTCCCTTTGGTAGGTTGCACAGAAGGGGCAAAGTGCTTGAAATTGCCAGAAATTCAGTCCCAGTAAACATCTCCCAGCTGAATCCATGAGTGACGGTGGCCCCAACCATGGGAGGCGGCTCAGAGAGATGATGGAGAGCCTGTGCAGAAGGGCAAGCTGGGGATACACCACTTCTGCAGGAATTTTCAATTTTGTCTCCAGGCCACTCCTTCTCACCAATCATACCTTTATCAAGCACTATCTAGGCTCTGGGGACAGAGTGGGAATCATGGCGACACAGCCCTTAAAAGCCATGGACTGTGTGGACCAGCCAGGGACACACAAGTACAGCCAGACAAAGACAGGAGAGTGTGTTCAGTGTCGTGGGGGGACCGCCGTGGGCTGGGAGAGCCTGGGGAGGCGGGTAGGGAGTGATGAGGGAACAGGAGGCTGGCTGAGGACAAAGCAGAAGCCGGCACCCTACACCTCCCCCCACCCCTTGTGACATTCCTGGCTGCCCTAAAGGAAGAACAAATAGGGGGCACCTGGGTGGCTCAGTGGGTTAAAGCCTCTGCTTTTGGCTCAGGTCATGATCCCAGGGTCCTGAGATCGAGCCCAGCATCGGGCTCTCTGCTCAGCAGGGAGCCTGCTTCCCCCTCTTTCTCTGCCTGCCTCTCTGACTACTTCTGGTCTCCGCCTGTCAAATAAATTTAAATTTTTTTTAAAAAAGGAAGAACAAATAGTTGACTTGTAGAGATCACAAGCCTGCAAGACCCGAGTCTGCCTCCGCTCACAAATGACCTTGTGATTTATGAGGAAGAGGCTTTCTTACCCACAGCTGAATTTCCAGAGACCCATAACTCAGTCTCTGAAGCCCTAACATCATCCTCCCCTCCATAAAATTGACAGAGACTGAGGCACAGGGAAATGTAAATAAAGTTAAATTTCTTCTAAACCTAAAGCTTATTGATAAGGACATGTGATGGCAGGAGTATGACATTCCTCCAGGAAGCTCCCAACTATCTTACTGTTAACACCTTATTGAAGGGAGAGACAACCTTAACTAGAAAATAGCAAAACCTCCGGTATCCTGTGTTTCTTCTTCTTTCAAACCCTCCCTTTTTCCTTACCGCCCCCAGACCCGTAGTATAGAATCAGCCGCCCCTCACAACCCCAGTGCAGCAGCTCTTTCTGCCCATGGGTCCTGTCCCCTTGCTTTAATAAACCACTATTCTGCACCAAAAATATCTCAAGAATTCTTTCTTGGTCATCGGCTCCGGACCTCACCCCACTGAACCTCACTTCTATTCTAAAACTTCATCAGGAGGGCTCCCAGGTTTGGGTTTGGAAGACTGGATTGGTGGTGGGATCATCCCCGATAGGGAATATGGGAGAAGGTATAGTTTGGGGATGGGAGAATGTGGGCAGACATGGAGGTGTCCAAGAAAAACCAGGACATATGTGGCCTGAAGCCAAGAAGAGAGATTTAGGGGGAGGATACCAACTGGGGAGGGATGAGGTAGATGATGTTCCCAGAGGGAGTTGAGGGAGACTGCTGTGCATACCTTGCGGGTCTTGTTATATTATTCAGGCATGGTGGCCCTACCAGATCAGGAGACGCTTGCATTGGAAAGTTAGCTTCTTCCAGTTCCCGAGAGGATGAGGCACCCCCCCCCCCCCACACACACACACAGAAGCACCAGGTAGGGTCAGGAGTCAAAGGGAGTGATGGGAAACATGACTGAGTTCCCAAAGGAAAGGAAGACAGAGTGAGCAGACTTAGGCCAGGCTGGCTTGAATCATCTCGCTGGGCTCTGGTACATACAGAGTCCTGGGGTGACTAGGGCAAGGGGGATGTGGCGGCCTGTCAAAGGTGGGTTCTGGACTCGTTGGTTTGCATTTGAAAAGGACACTCATGAGGGAGTTTTTCTTATCCCTGGGAACTGGGTAACCCTGGGAGGGGCAGTCCCTGCAGGCTCAGCAGGGACTTGGAAGCCAGGGCAGCAGAATTCGGAAAGTAAGAAGGCCTGGTTAATACAGAGGCCCAGCAAAGCACCGTGGGGAACACTCACAGGTAGGGAGGGAAGCAGCTGCGAAACCCACAGAAGAGACTGAGAAGTGGCGGGAAAACCAGGAGCGTGATGTTACAGAAGCCAAGGGGGATGAGGAACAAGGAGGAAGCGACCAGCAGCCCAAGGAGGGGCCCTGCGTTTGACGAAACACCGGCCAGGCCAGCGAGGGTAGAAGCCAAATGTCAGCAGGCTGAGGACACAGGGTCACAGGTGTCCAAATATGTCTCAAGAGATTGGTCTTTAAGGATGAATCAAAGAGGGGGAGAGGGGATGAGGGATGGCTTTTTGCTTTTGTTTTTATTTTTTTTTTAGCCAAAGAGAAATTGTTATAGTTTCACTCTTGAAGGAAAGGAATCAGAAAAGAGGCTGAAAGTGAAGATACACAAGAAGGAAGAAGACAATGGAGATGAATCTTTGGTGAAGTACATTGTTGTATTTTATTTATTTATATTTTAAGTAGGCTCTTAAAAAATGCCCAGTATGGAGCCTGACATGGGGCTTGAACTCACATGCCTGAGATCAAGACCTGAGTGGAGATCAAGAGTTAGATACCTAATTGACAGAGACACCAGGTACCCCGAAGTTCACCGTTTTAAAATAAAACTTTTTTTTTTTTTTTTAAGAGGAGAAGAGGATGGGGAGATACAGAGGGACACGCACAGATGGACAGGTTTCCAGGTTTGTGGGAGCATTTCTTGACCAAAGTCAGCTGGGGTAGTCACACAACATTAAATATGTCAGAGTCTTTAGTATTCATTTTCGAAATCAGATGATAGCCTAGGATGAGTATCATAATACATGAAGAATATTCCACAAACGCACTAGTGAACGCTTTAGGAAGCCGGCTCATACTGTCATGGCACCTGTGTCCACCCCCCACCCCCAGGTGGGCTGAGCGGGGCAGGAAGTGCTCCCAGGGCAGGAAGGCCGCCCCCAGCCACACAGCTGACAGGGCCTTCGGGGCAAGGCCAGTGTTTCCCACACACCTGGCTGCCTCTCCAGTGTATTCGCTGGCCCAGTTACCCCTGGGCTGGGAAGCGATGGCTGCCCTGGTTGCAGGCCTCTCTCCTGCCCCAGCCATCATCAACGTTGTGGAGTGGAGCACGGAGGGTCAGTCCTCCGCAGGAGCGTCCTTCATTCAGTCCCCAAGGGATTTGGGGTGGAGCATGGGATGACCTGTGTTTCCCCCAAATCCATGCTCAAGTCCTAAGCCCCAGTACCTCGACTGGGACTGCCTTTGGAGATGTCTCTGAAATGAGGTCGCTGGAGTGGGTCCTAATCCAGTACACGGGTGTCCTTCTAAGGAGAGATTGGGACTCGAGAACACACGGAAGTGAGACCATGTGAAGACAGATGGTGGCCGGCCACCTGCAAGCCAAGGAGGGAGGCCTCAGAAGGAGCCCCCCTTGTCCTCCTCTTGGTCTCAGACTCCCAGCTTCCAGAACGCCGAGGAAACAGACTTCTGGTGTTCAAGTCCCCAGTCTGTGGTATGCGGCGATGGCGGCCCCAGCAAACTCAGACGGCATTCTTAATCTTCCTCCCTTTCTTTTTCTTTTTTTTTTTTTTAAGATTTTATTTATTTATTTGGGAGAGAGGCAGTGAGAGAGCATGAGCGAGGAGAAGGTCAGAGGGAGAAGCAGACTCCCCGTGGAGCTGGGAGCCCGATGCAGGACTCGATCCCGGGCCTCCGGGATCATGACCTGAGCCGAAGGCAGTCGTCCAACCAACTGAGCCACCCAGGCGTCCCATCTTCCTCCCTTTCTTAAGGCACATAAAAAGGTCCTGCTCTCCCTGCAGCTTTGCCCCTGCAACCACCTACGGAGAGAAAGACAGAAGCCGCCTGTAGAGCAACTGTTATTGCCCCCACTGAGTTTTCCAGGCGCCTCCAGGAGCCCGAGCATCTGACGTGAGAGTGGCGCGGAGGCTGGGGAGTGAGCCCGCCGACCCCCACACGGCGCAGGGTCGCTGTGTTTTCCCGCCCAGGTCAAGTCGATGACCCAGATTTATCGAGGGGCTTTCGCAGTAGTGCCGCCGCGCATCCTCCGGCCTAACGATGATTTTTCTGACCTCCTGAACAGCCCTGCTGTGTCAAACGCTTCTGCAGAATCTGTTAATCTTATCTCTTGTTTTATCCCAGCGCTCATCTTTCATATTCACGGAGGGTTCTGGTATGTGTGGGGGGATGTGACTGAGAAGGGGAGCAGTAACCGCAGTCCTCTGATGTCACCTCTCCGGGCAGAGCTGGGGCAACCAGCCAACCTGGACGGTGGACGAGGTGGCAGGTCCGGTACCTGGAGGCACCTTCCTTGGAACGCAGTCGTGAGAGCCCTGCCTGTCACCTCTCGCCCTTACAGAGCACGCCCACTCCAGGCGGGTGGGGACGACGGGGACAGAGGGGCCCCTGGCAAGAGGCGGGGTCCGGGCCTGCTGGGCCTCAGGGAGCCTCCGTGAGTCACGGGCAGTTCTGGAACCTGGTTTCATGTGCCAACGGAGGACATGAGTCAAGACGGTCGCTGTGTGATTTCTGCGTGAAATCTCGTGAAATCTCGGTTCTGGGTGAACCGAGATCTGTGTGATTTCTGCGAGCCGGACCCGAGGGCTGGTAAGTGAAGCCCGGTTTCCCGTGAGTCCGCGGGTTGTGCCGCGCATCCGTCTCCGCGTACCTTCCGTGTGGGCTCCGTGGGGCGGCTCCAGCGGCCGCGCAGCCCCGGGCGCGTGTCCACTCGCTCGTGGAGGAGAACAGGGGCTGGCGCGGGGCCTGGCTCCCACCTGCCGCGAGAGGCAGGCAGGGACGGGGGCTTGGGGGCTAGCTCGCCGGCCACTGTGCAGCCCCCGGAGAGTCCTCCCTGCAGCGCCCGCGGGAGGCAGGCCCGCTGGGAGACCAGGTGCCCTTGGACTTCCTGATGCGCTGCTCCCCCCTGCTCAGACTCAGTGACTTTGCGGGCCATCTAAGAAGCAGAATAAGAAATCGGGGGCAGAGGCCCCTCAACGTCCCTCCCGCTGCCCTTTGGGGAGCCCCTTTCGTGATTCTCCCCAACTGGATGGCTCTCTGCTCGCTTCTCGGCGGCTGCGGCTGCCCCACTCGGCTCGCTGGGGACAGGCCGGGCCGAGGGGCGCGCGCGGCTCGCACGGGTGGCCTCTCCCCGCCCGGTGTTCTTCTGTCCCCGCCACCGCGGCTGTGTTCCCCGGGGGACGGCTGCGTCTGTCCCCAAACTCTCACCTTAGCTGTTACGGAAATCAAATGATTTGAGCAATTATTGTGTAAACTGGTAAAGTCCAGAGGCGAAAAGAAGGGTTGTTTTTATAGGAGCTGCAGGGAATGCTTCGGCAGGTTTGGTGGAGGTGAACTGCTAGCGGAACCAACCTGCTGTCAGGAGGGGTGTGAGTGTGACAACCACGAGCCGTTCGAAAAATGTAACAATCCGGGCGAATCGCACTCTGACTGCTCCACCGGGGCCTCGTGCCAGCTGCGGCACAGAGATCCGAACTGGGACTCCCAGACAAGGCAATAGGGCGTGGGTTATGGAAGACACAAGTGTCTGATCAGTACAACGATGAGTGTGGTTTTTTTTTTTAATTTTAATTTTTTTAAAAAGTATTTTTATTTTTGCGAGAGAGAACGCGCACGTGCACGTGCTGGGGGGAGGGGCGCTGAGCAGGGAGCCCGACGTGGGGCTCGATCCCAGGACTCCGGGATGGTGACCTGAACCGAAGGCAGACACTTAACCAACTGAGCTGCCCAGGCATCCCCAGTGCAACTATAATTTTTTAAAAAAAGGCCTTAGCTACATTAATACCAGAAGACTGGTGCACTGATTCCATTGGCATGCTTTAACTTACAATATTTAATGAATGGGCTCTATAGACATATACATATATATTCATGTACAGGTTCTGCTGGCAGCTTTCCAGGATTCCCTGAGTAACTACCAGTCCCCAACTTAAGACGGGAGAGCTTCGGCATTTGTACTAAAAATAGTGGCCATTCCCTTAGAGGGTAGAAATTTCACTATATTTTATGTGTGTAAATTAAACAATACATTCATTTTTGAATTTGAATTCATTTTATTTTTAAGTAATCTCTACATCCAGCGTGGGGCTCCAGCTTAGCCACCCCCAGATCTAGAGCCTACTCTTCTCCCACTGAGCCAGCCAGGTGTCCCTAGAGATGGTGTGTTAAATATTGTGTCCTCAGTGTCACGCATTCGCTCATTGGATGCCTGGGGCTTGTGAGGGGAGCTGGGGTGGAGCCGGTAGCACAGCCCTTGAGGGGCGTTGTGGGGAGGCTGATTATGGTTCTTTCAGCCATCGGTGTTGGAGGCCCCCCTGCAGAGACTCAGTGGCTTAGGAGAATCCCCGGTTAGCAGTCAGGTGCCCCCGACCATGACTTACAGGGCTGGGCTTGTGGGAAATGCTGCCTCCCCATCTGACAGGGGCTGCCTACTGGCCCCTGGCCCCTGATTCCAGCCCCAGGAGCCAGCCCCTCCCTTAGTCCCGGCAGATCTGCTCCCTGCACCTCCCTGAGGTGGACGGCTCTGGACCCCATGTGGCCAGGCTGGGAGCGTACCTGAGGACCGAGGTGCATTCATTTCCACCCAAAGCCCACACCCAGGCCAGATATCATTGTCCAGGCGGGGGGCCCGGGTCTGGTGCTCTTTGAGGGTATCCACCAGCTTTGGTCAGGAGGGCTAAGGTTTGAGACCACGCAGGAATCTCCCAGAAAGCATCAGAATCCATGGGTGAGTCCTGTGGAAATGCCGTGTTCTGCCCCCCACCTTAGCAAGGTGTGAGAAGTTCCGCGGGGTTCTCACGCCTGTAGGCTGCGGTCACAGTCCACTAGGGGGTCTGGGGTGCTCCCAAAGGAGGGGGTGCGCCAAGCCTCCCGGTCTAAAGTTCTAGAAGAAGTCTGCAAGCCCTTAAGAGTGATGCAAGATATCTTTGGAGGTTTTCAGCTTTTTATTGAATATTCCCTAATACAAAGTTGTACCTAGAGCATCTATGTAAGATTCTAGAAACAGCAGTAAAACAGACGCTCTGGGTGCCCCCAGCCCTCTCTGCTTCCTTCCTCTGCCTCAAAACAATATCCTCAAACTGGTTTTTATCATTCTTGAGTGGTTTTGAGCTCTGAATGTAGAAAGTCCATCAATATTTAAAATGACCCCGCGTTCCGACAGTCAGAAATAAGAGGCTGGGCAGGTATTGGGCTCTATTTGCTGCTCTGTTCCCATCCAGGCTGTCTCTTTGCAGACGGGACGAGGGCCCTCCACCTGCCAGACGGGCAACACTTAGCCGCCATACGCATTGGTGTGCCAAGACTTGGCCTGTCCTGGAAAGCCCTCTGGGACCCTTGCAGCTTGATGTGTATGGAAGACCGGGGTTAGTTCCTAGGGACAGAAATAAGGGCTTTCCAAAATCTGCCAGGCAGTGCCAGGACGGACCATTTCTCGATGCAATGAGGTCCTCCTGGCGAACATCATTACATAATCTGACAGTAAGATCTCTGGACAGACAGCTGTTAACACAGCAAAAGAACAAAACTGACCTCGGTCCCCCATGAATAAATGCAAGACAGAAAAGTCAGCCAACTGGGCTTGGGGAACTGGCTTCTCCCACCTGGGGACACAGCACATCTCTGAAGGGGCAGGGGGACCAGAAGGGGAGCAAGGAGTGGGGACCCCCTCTCTCCCCACAACACAGGCCCTCACCCTCACCTGCCATCTGCAGGCTTCACACTTCACTGAGGGGCCACACTCAGAATAAGGCTCTAGGGGCCAGCACCCCAGGAACCCACAGCCTCTGTTTAAAGCTCCCAAAGGCATTAAATCCAGCCTGCGGCTTGGGTCCCACCTGGCCACCTTCAAAAAGGGGGCCTGTCTGCGATGCCAGGTTGACCCCAGGGGAAGACATTGCATTACCCCCACCAGTGCCCTTGGAAGGTTGCCAGGACAGCATCCTGAACTTGTGCAGTGTGGGGAGAGCACCTGTGGTTCCGCAGACGCACGTTGAGGGGGAGAGCTAGGTGGCCATGGCTTTTGGCACATTCTGTGGTTTGGAAAGACAGCTCTGGCCCCACGGAGGAATCCTGGCCTCGTGCAACGAGAGAGTGCGTCCTGAGCTGCCCTCAGACGGTTGCCCTCTCTGTGCCGACAGCAGGGCGGCAGGATCAGCAGAGGAACCCAGGGGGACCTGCCGTCTGGTCATTGCTGAGGGGAGCAGGGCAGGAGTCTGGCCATCAGGACCGTCCCCAGGGGAAAGTCTGGAGGTTGAGCAGATTGATCTTTCTTTCTCTCCTCCTCTGGCCCCTGCAGATTGCCAGGGGTTTCAAATCCCCAGCGGGATGCCAGAGCCCGGGGCTGGAGCAGCCCGAGGGAGAGATGCTAACTTTGGGGGGCTGCCCCGGGAAGGGGCTGAGGGCTGGGGCACAGGCCCTCGGCAGCACAGGAAGGCTGCTTTTAGCCCCCAGCCCATCTGCCCCTGTCCCCCTGCTCTGGGCTCTTTCTGACCCCACCTCCTCACCTAACGTGGGCTTGAGCCAGATGAATGTCCCCTTCCAGCTTGACCATTCTAGGACCCCGAGAACTGCCCCAAGTCAGGATGCCGCACTCAGGGAAAGGTTCCGCTTTGCTTGCCGGAGCCTTGTGGGCGGCACTGCTGAGGCCGGGGTGGGGGTGGGGTGGGGGGGAGGAGTCGGACGGAGTGGGGTCTGTACACGCCCGGGCCCCGACGTGGAGTTCTGTAGGTTCTGTGCCTGGTGAGCCGCTGTGGGTTACTGGGTCCCCCTGCGATCCGTTTGATGCTTCTCTTTTTGCAGCAGCAAAGTGGAGGCCCCGAGACATCTGGGTCTGGCCACTGGGGGACGGCCCCCCTGCCCGGCCTTGGAGCAATGCCAGGGTCCCCCAAGCACTCTTGTCATCGTAGGAGGACCATGTGCGTTTCCGGGGACTGGTGGCACAGGGTGGCATCCTCCGCAGACCCCGGGGCAACTCAGAATAGAGACGGAGGGCCCGGGTCAGGGTCGGCCTGAAGGCAGCAGGAGGGCCGGAGCTCGGGGGCTAGTTTCTGGGACTGCCCAAGTCACCATCTGCATCTCTCAAGGTTCTGGAATTCCCACGGCGTCCGGGGCTCACCGACACAAGAAGCACAAGTGACCAATACAGTGTCTTTGTGTTTCACAAGCCTCTGTCCACTCTCCTCAAGCTCCCAGCCCCACCTGGGGCCCCTCATCCTCATTTCCTTCTTTATTAAGAAGCCAGAAACTACCAGAACCTTCTTCAACTTTGCTCCAAGTTTATGACTCATCTAGCTTCCTTCATTGTCTCCTTTCTCTGGTTCTGGAGGACAGACGTCCTTCCTGGTTCCCAAGGCCAAGCCCTCCTCACGGTTCTGATCACACCCCTTCTGGGCCTAGAGCTCAGGCAGGGTCTCTCATCACCGGGTTGGCTACCTTGACCTACAAGCTGACCCAGGAACAGTCTCCCGTCCCCTTCCTTCCCCATATTTCCTGGACCAGTGCACACAGCTGACCTCTGCTCTCCTCCTGTCCAGTGTTCCTGCTCTTGTCCTCCGGAACCGGCCACGGTGGGGCTGACACTACCTCTCCCCTTGCCCTTGTCCAGCAGCGCCACCATCCTGATCCCCTCCTAGATAGTCTCTCGTCCTCTCTGTTCCCCTCCTCCACTAGAAATGCAGGACATTCACCCTCTTCTTTCCTCTCTCCCTATTTGATCACCTGTGTTCCTCCGTGATCCCCAGAGCAGGACTCCCAATCTAGGTCTCTAACCCCTGCCTCTTTCCAGATCCATTTCGCCCTCTGGTGACCACTTCCCTGGTAGCCCCCGTCTCTCCTAGACCCAAACCAGGTGCACCCCTCCCCCAACCTCTGCGTGAAATGCCCCCTCTGTCCTGTCGAGGCCATTAGCTATTGTGGCTCCTCTCAGATACAACCATATCCAGCAGATTAGCAAACTCGCATGATTCGGGCCAGTCTTCTCACGTGCAAGACTGCGGTTTCAGAGCTAAAATTTTAGTCTGAGCCAGAAAGCCAATTTTGACTTTACAAACATGCTACAGGGGTTGGGCGATTCTGAGAACGAGCCTTTGATTCCCACGAATGAAAGACCACTGGAGGAAAATAAAAAGTTCATGGTGTAGACCCTTCCGTTTCCACTTAAGGACCACTGCCGCAGGAACCTGAACTCGGAAAAAATTCTAGGTGGTGCAGGAACGTGCGCGTTTACAATTTTATGCTCAATTTCCCTGTTTGTTTTTTTTTCCCCTTCTAATCTCAAACTCGGTCTAGATTTAGGGTCAGGACTTTAGAAGTAGACTTTCCTTATTAAAAAAATACTAGATGTGTTAAAATATTTTTAGCATATTGTAAATAAAAAAAAAAAGAAGTAGACTTTCCTTAATTTGGAAGAGGGGAAACGGGGGCGGGGGGTTCGCCAGAGACCGCTTTTTCCTTCTTCCTCTTCTCTTTGCAGTCTGGAATCTGCTTGCTTGGAAACTAGGCCCCATCTATTACTGTTCACACCAAGTCAAGTCTGCATCATCTTTTCTAGACTTTAGGAAACCAAAGCAAATGGCTCGCTGATGCCCCCCTCTGGCATGCGTCACTCTACATTGATGCGTGAAACAGAAGGCTTTTCTTTAGGGGTCCTGTCAGCGTGAGGGATTTCTGAGGGTCTTAACAAGGGGGCTTGTTTTCGGGTATTCAAGCTTCTGCCATCGCCGGCCGCGGCTGGGTTAGAATCCTCAGGGAGAGCAGCGGGCCTGGGACGGGAACTGCAGTGCGGTCCAGACCACGTGCCCGAGGCTGAAGAGTCAGGGGTGTGTGCGGGGTTGGGGGGCAGTCGGCATTGGCATGATCTGGACGGCGGGGGCGGAGCAAGGGGGCAAAAGGCCTGGCAGTTGCGTGCGAAGGATGGGCGGCTGGAGGCTGCTGGAACAGAGGCGGGGAGTCGGGAAAAACAGGCTCCTTCAGCAGGGTGAGGATCTCCGAGACGGGATCCCATGTAGGAGACCACGCTGACCCAGAGAACAAACCAGAACCGCAGGGCCCTCCGTCCCTTCTGATTGAGGCTGAGCGCTGGGATCCTGGAAGTGGGGCTCTGCGCCACATCCTCTGGGAGCCGGGCACTGAGAAGCCTCTGGCTCTGGTGTGGTCTGGCTTTGCTCAGGGCTGGTGGAGGGGAGGGACACGGGACGGTGGGTCTCCGGACACGCAACGTGCTCTCCTGGGAGGGCCACAGGGTGGGTGCGGATTGGCTCAGATGTTCCTGGTTGAACATGCCTCAGTGCATCCAGCCTGTCTCGTATGAGCCACGGGCCTGTGAACGCAGCTGGGATGCTTGGCCCGGCGACCGCCAGCCTGACACCCTGATGTGGGGAGACTCAGATCAAACTCGGGGACTGTGTGTGGGACCAGCTGGGCTCCCGGAAAGTCGTCTCAGCCTTCATTCTGAGCAGCCTGAGGGCCCCAGCAAGCCTAAGGATGGGGCCTCACGGGGCCAGGAACTAAGTAAGGGACTTTTCTCACTTCCAAAAAAAAAAAAAAAAAAAAAAAAAAAAAAAAAAAAAAAAAAAAAAAAAAAAAAAAAAAAAAAAAAAAAAAAAAAAAAAAAAAAAAAAAAAAAAAAAAAAAAAAAAAAAAAAAAAAAAAAAAAAAAGAAAAAAGAAAAAAGAAAAGAAACAAAAAACACCCAAAAAAACTAGTGGTAAATTATGCAGCTCAAAGCAAAATTTTATTTAGGATAAGTCTAATAAAAAAATACCACAAAGTAAAACACATTAAAAACTTTATTATAAGTATTACACTTGTCCAAATTCGCATCAATTTGATACATTTCTGCTCCTTTCACAGAACACAAGTCACATAATTGCCTTTGATCTCAACAGTGCCCCTGCTGTAGACCCCTGCGTGCTCGCCGCGGCCCACCCCTGCCTCACTCCTTCCTGCGGCTCGTGCTGACAGCCCCAACAGCCAGAGCGCGGGGCCCTGCACGGCTCCTGGGAAGCCCCCTGCTCTCTCCGTCCTGTTACCACCCCCGGCCCGAGAGGCTAACTGTACATATTCTGAGGGCGAGGAACCCCAGTTAAGTTTCATGGAGTATTCTAGAACCTTACACTGGGACCTGATCATCATTGCTTTCTGTAATAGAAGTGAGGAGGGGAGTTAGAAAGGTTCCCTGTACTGAAATGGGCTGGAATGGGGGGTGGGGGGGGCGGGGGTAGGATTTGCTTCTCTGCTTCTCCCTCCTCACTCAGGCCTGACCCAGACTGAGCGCAGCAGATCCGTACTGCTCACCCCCCTGGGAAAGGGGGACACCAAGCGGCCCCTGGGGTTGGAAAGCAAATCTGAGGAAAAAAACAGTGATGAGAAAAGTCTGTAAGGAGTATTTTGCCACCTTCTTCCTGAGTAACATTCCCCTTTTCCCCGTCGTGGCGTTCATGATCAGCTATAATGTAGGCCGGCACTGTACAGTGAAAATAATATGATAACAGCAATGACTTCCCATTGGGGGTGCTATTCAATTGCTTACAGAAATCTGCCGTTCTAATGCATTTTAAACACATCAGGAATGAGAGTGACGACTGGGCAAACTCAGGAAAATGCCCCATAAAAAAATATAGAAAATACATGCTGATTTAATGGCAGACTTATTTTCGAGACTTTTTAAAAATGGTAATGGCCTTGGAATTACAGGAGGAGCGACAGGGACCGCCGCAGGCCCGCGAGAGCACGGGAGAAGGCAGCCAGGGAGGGCGCGGGGGGCCCGGGCTGCCTCGGTGGCGGGGCTGCGCCTGTTGGGGGTGGGCAGCCGCTCGGCCAATGTCTGTGCAGCCGTCGAGGACCCTCAGTGCTGCAGCAGGAAGTTGGTGGCCACATTCAGGTCATTGTTCGAAGCTCTCAGGGCTTCCAGAGCATCACCCCGGGAAAATCCCATCTCCATGAGCCGGGCAACCTGGAAACAGAAACACAACCGGAAACCCGATGAGGCTGGCAACGTGACTACTAACCCACCACCCCCCGAAATGCTCCTTATGAGGGTTTTGTTTTTAAAACAAAACAAGAACCCTAATTTTAGTGTGAAATCTGATTTTTAAAAAAATGTTAAACGGGCATGACATTTCAAAAGCTAACAAGTACAATTTATCTCATTTAATCCTCATCTTAGAGACAAGGAAGGAGCACCCCAGGGTCCGGCGACCTGGCAGGACAAGCAGAGGGTGGACGAGCCCTGGGATGCCGCCGGGAAAGCCGGTCTGTTCACGCAGTGCAGCGCTCACACGGCTTTGTATGCTCCTTTGGCATCAAATCTGATTCCTGTGAACAACTTCTCAAGTCACGTTTCCTTGCACACGAGAACAATCGCTTAACAGAAGATTATCCCTGATGCTGGCAGACACTGGTGACAAAAGTGCGTGCAGGTTCCCGGAACTACCCAGCCGGAGAAGGTCCCCTGGGTGCCCACACTCGTTAACCTTCCACGTGAGCTGTGGCATTTGCTGAGTTTCTGGCTGGGGGGGCGGGCCGGGGGGCTCCCTGGGCAGCAGCAGAGAACCACGCACAAAGGGGGTGAGGCCTGGGGCAGAAGCCGGGGGAAGGAGGTGGCTAGCGTCACCAAGCGCAGGGAGGATGAGGCTTGTGTTTTCTGGACCACAAATCCCGAATCTGTGACTAGACGTTTCCTGTACTCGCACATACGGTTTCCAGTGAAGTGGGCAGTGTCACTCGAGTTTGCTGGTAACCGACTTTCCCATTTAAAAATGTGCCATAAAGATATTTATGACCCCAGACGAGCCAAAGGAAGCTCTTCTTTGTACTTTTGTTGAGATAAACCTTTGCAATAATATGTAATGAAAAATGACACAAACTGTTGAGATTTTCACATGTGGGTGAAAGAGGCCTTTGTGGACTGAGAACTTGGTCACCGTTTCTAACCTCTCCTGCAGAAAGCAACACGCTCAGTGCGAAGTGGAAAGAAAGTGCCTGATACCGCCCTCCTTCCCCGGCTCGGGGAGTCGGGGCGTGAGTGAGCAGGGCAGGGGAGAGCAGGGCATCGAGGGGCAGAAGTAAGGAGGAGAGGGGGGAGGGGGCAGAGAAGGGCTGGGGTCACTTCTCCGCACTGCCGGGCCAAGCCCTCCTCGCGCCTCATGGAGCCTTAGGAGAGAGGTTAATCCTGGGGAGAGGAAGCGGACCGGCAGGGGCACTTCTCAAAGCTGCTGTCTTTCAAACCGAAGCTGTGATCCCTCATTTGTGCGTCCATGAACGCTTAGTGGGTTAAGGTTAGCATTAAAAAATGCACGTAGTGAGGGTCTTTCTTCCATAGAACTCATTTCAGTTCTCCATACGCACACACACACGTGTGCCGTGTTTCCTACTGTGGGCTGTGGTCAGAGACATTTGACAGCTGTTCTCTACGGGAATGGCCGGGGACTGGGGAAAGGGCCGTCTGCGAGCGTGGCCCTCACACGCGGGAGACCCGGGGTCCCGCTCCACGCCCTGGGCTGATGGACAGTGCGGACAGAATGGGAGGAATCTTCTGCTTTCATTTCCTGCTCAAAGAAAGAACCACCTTCCCCAGAATGTCACACACACACCCCACTAACCGGCTGGGATGGAAAGTTCTTCCTCAACCCAAGAAGACTCTGCCTCCCACCAGTTGCCTCCATTCGACGTCAAAGGCCCTAATCTTGCCCTTTGAAATAACAGATGACAACCCTATTCCCATTTTTGCGTGAAGCACTTCTAGTGTCTGAAGGCTGCCCCCCGCCTATTTCTCTAGGCCAGCACCCCAACTCCTGGTCTGGCCCAGGCCCTGTGGAGCCCAGCCCTGCCTTCACTGCTGGTGCTTCCTCCTCTGCCCTCCTCGTTCCAATTTACCCGCAGGCTCTGGGGGGCGCCTGGCCCTTTCCCATTCTCCCAGACTGGAAGGAACCCCAGAGAATTCTGTGGCTCCACCGACCTCTGTCCTGTGTTCACTACAGTTGTGACTTTTCCCTGTAACTGCAGGGAGGGCTGCTCGCTGCCACCGTGCTATAAGCCTTCTGAGAACAAGGGAATAAAGGCCGAGGCTGCTTTACTCATTCCTGTGCCTCCGGACCCAACACGTCCAAGTGCAGTGCCCCTGTTGAGGCCCGCCGCCACCGGCCTGGGGTGGCAGCCCTCAGTGCCGCGGGGAGCGCGTCTGCGCGTGTGCCCATGCTCCCGTGCGTGCAGCCACATCATACGGGTGTAGCCAGTTACGCCGGCGCCTGCTAAAAACGCTCAGGTATTTTCCCTTGAAAGGCTCTCAAGACAGACTTCTCCAATCCTACCCCGAAAGCTGTACTTGCTCTCCGGGGGTCAGGACCGCACGCATCTCCGTTAAATGGCCTCTAGTCATTTTCTAGATTCTAAACGGATTTCAGTTTAAATTCTGTTGTCTCCTAGGTTACTCAGCTCCCTCAAAACTGTGTTGTCCCCGAGTCTGATTAGCAAACTTCTAAAAGGTCCCCCAAGTTATTACTGATGAAAATGCCAAGCAGGCAAAATCGGAGATGGGCCCAGAACTCACTCGAGACCTCCCTTTGTTCTCAAGTCATTAGCTGACAATTTTTTAAGAGATTTTTAACCATTTTAAAACCCACTTCATATTGTCTCCGTCCATTCCACATGTCACCACTGTATCCCTCACAGTGGCAAGACGTAGTTAGATGTCTTGATGACATCCTGTGTTAGCAGGAGGACGACTGTGCCTACAGACCGCAGCACTCTGAACGCTCAAGGCTTCTGCCTGATCATCTGTTTCAGGCTCTGCAGACATGAAACATCAGTTTTTCCATTTGATCACCAGAATCCACACTTTCCTCTTTCCCTGGGGGACTTCAAACTGAGTGTGGCTGGCCTTGCTCCAGCCCCAGCCAGCACGCTCGGGGACATGGGCTCCAGGACTTGGGCTGGACGCACGTCCATTCCAGGCAATCCTTCCCACGTTGTTCCCTGGATTGAAATAAGCTTTAACGATGTTTATTCCAGTGACTTCCAGTTAAGAACCACCCTCTTTAGTGGTGTTAACATAGCCCGGAGAGGAGGTGGGCAGGTCCGCCGTCTTCTGTTACCCACGAACACTTGCCACCCAGCCCCGTGGCCGTTCTTGCCCACTGCGGCGCGCCGCACCTGACGCACCAGCACTCCACACCGTCAGTTCGCCACGCAGAGCTGAAGAGGCGGCTGCTTCGCACCTGCCAGCGGGAATCGTCTGACGGATCCCGAGTGACCATCTGGAGCTGACGGCGTGTGAGCCAGATCCACGCTGGGAGCAGGGGGAGCTGCTGGCCGTAACTTGCCGCTGGTCTTGGAGTCTTTCGTGCATCGACTCAGAATGTGGTTTGGAGTCTGGAAGGCGCTGATGACGGGTGGCCACCCGGGCCACCAAGGTGGAGCAGCAGCGACCACCCTGCAGGCTGGCCCAGCGCAGGCCCACCCCAGAGGGGACAGCTCAGGTCTACGATGGCCCGGCTGTGTCCTTGGGTATGCGAGCGACGTCGGTGTGAAGGAAAAAGCTTTCTCTGCCTGGGAGGCTTCCTCTGGAGCCCGTTTGTGTTCTCAGAAATGAACGACCCCACACGCACCGGCTCTGGTTTTGACAACTGGCCATTTGCTGAACGGTCTGTTGGCTCTGACGGCGGGCAACAGGGCCCCTTTCCCCAAGGCTGGCTGCAGAGCTTCCTGTGTTTTCTCGGGGTGAGAAGGCAAGTGTGACTGGAGGATTTCCCCAGCTGAATGACCTTGTACTCTAACCAGGTGAAGAAACTTACAAAGTAGAAATAATGTGAACAGTTCTTTTTGAAAACTGAACCATTACATTAAAAAAGTGTATCTGTAAGTTTCTCCTAGTGTCCCAAACAGTAAACACCCAAGGGAAAATCAAATTGAATGCCTGGGCTTAGGAATGTGGGTAATAACCAGCCAAAAAGGATGAGGAGCAGAGAGACAGGGAACAAAGACGGCGGGCTCGCGGTGTTGCCACGAAGTGGGGATGGAACACTCGTGGGAAGGGCCAAGCCTGCTAACTGGTCCCTGACAGGTGCCCAGGAAGCGCTGCCCGCTGTGACGAGTCTCATCCCACCCAAGAGGGGCTGGCCCGGGGCGTGGCTGCCCCCCGCTGACCCTCTGGGTCTCAGTTCAGAGGTTCCCACCACCTGACAAAACCACCCTCAGGTTTTGTTTTCAGCACTCATTTTAACTGCTTTCACTGTACTTGTTTTATATCCTCTGTTGGTCAAAGAACTGATGTGTCTGTCACAACAATCAAGCTGGGAGCCCTGGCTAGTAGCAAGCAGCTGGGAGGAGAGTGTCAGGGCCCGACAGCTCCCCCCCCCCCGCCACTCCATCAAGGGAGAAGGCTGTGCTATTGCCCCAAGGCCAGGGACCCGGATAAACGCTGGCTCGGGGTGAAGTTCACCCTCACATACAACTCCTGTCATACAAATACAGCCACGCTTAAACACAAGCCAAGAATGATTTTTGTGACACATTTCTAGTGATTAAACTGCCCACAGAAGAACTGGCCTATGAAACTAATGTGGTGAGCCCAAGTCAAGTAAAAAAGATTGAAAAAATCTTTTAAAAAAGGTAAGCATAAAATTCTAACAAAAGCCCATATTATTTGTGACTCTAAGAAAAACTTACATTTGTATAAATTCTAGCAAATGTTCAATTCTGATGATTATAAAATCACGGTATTTACATATACTCAGTCTACCTCCTTCCCTATCCCTAGCTTATGTATTAGCCACAAAATACATTAAATCTCACTGAAAACCCAATTTGTTTCCTCTACAGGCTACTTCCTGTCTTTTTAGTTCAGCTATTAGAACATCCAAGGGAAGAGAAAATGTCAATGTAACATTTCTAGGTCTTGCCTAGATAAAAATCCAAAAATACACCCTGATCAGTCTAAATCAAGTTGCGCCCGCTTGGAAGTGTCATTAATTCAACGAGGATCACCAGACTCTCTCAGTGGCTCCGAGGCTCTGTGCAAAGTGCCTGTGGTGACTTGGGTGTTGCCCATCTTTTCCCGAAGACAGTGAGCTCTGGCGGGGCTGGGATCATGCCTGCCGTGTGTCCCCTCCCCACCAACACAGAACCACAGAACCCGGCACATGGAAGTGCCCAGTAGTGGTAAGAGAAGGGGTCAGTTTAATGATATGAGTTCTTTAATGAACCAACCACCAATGAACCGGGCCCAAAATGCTACAGTGGATAAAGCACTGGGGCCATCGCAGGGAGAGCGCGGGGAGAGCACGGGGCCACACAGGCCGGTGCACACCTGGCGTCTCAGTCAGCCTGGGCCTGGCTGGGTTTGCGGCAGTAGGGCTGCTTGGGAAACTTAGAAAATGCCCCATAGAATTTTCTGGAAAGCATTTCTTTCAACATTCCTTCTCCATTTTGGAGCCTAGTAAGTACCATCCTTCTGCTTGTGCATGGCCAGGAAGCTTCTGCCTAAAACTTCTCACCACAGAACATCAGAACACAGTTCTCCTGGGTTTCTAGTCTAAACACCTAAATAATCCTTTCCTCTAATTTCTTTTAAAAAAAGAAACAGGTATAGCTGGGTTAACATCCCAAGAATGTGTTATGCTTTCCTGTCTTCCACAGTGTTCATTTGTAAAACCTAACGGTACCCGAACGGAACGCCACCAGTGTGGTTTTCTGTAGCTGAAGGCCTGCCTTTCTAGAGGCAAGGTTCAGAGGTGGTTTGACACAGGGGACAGCAAGGAGAGGCTGGCACTGGAATTCTAGCCTTACCGCGTGGAAGGTTCCCCCAGTGCCCGTGGACTCTGTCGGTGGCTTCCGGTCGAGGTCTGAGGCCCCCAGTGGGGCAGCGGGTTGCAGGTTGTGGGAGCTTGACCAGGGGCAGGCAGAGCACTCGCCAGGCAAAGAGGCCAAATGTGTTTTTCCCGCAATATGCTTTCTAAAGAGAGACCCTGCTAAACCAGAAAAGAAACCTACAGAGATGGAGATAAACCCATATTGGTTTTCCTTTCCTTTAAAAAAAAAAAAAAAAAAAAAAAAGGCCTAGGGGCGCCTGGGTGGCTCAGTGGGTTAAAGCCTCTGCCTTTGGCTCAGGTCATGATCCCAGGGTCCTGGGATAGAGCCCAGCATCGGGCTCTCTGCTCAGCAGGGAGCCTGCTTCCCCGCCCCTCTCTGCCTGTCTGCCTACTTGTGATCTCTCTCTGTCAAATAAATAAGTGAAATCTTAAAAAAAAAAAAAAGATCACTCTTACTCAAGGTTTAATAAATGAAACCCTACCTTGGCCTTCTACCTGCAATTCAACGGCTTTTTTTTTTTTTAAATTTATTTATTTGACAGACAGAGATCACAAGTAGGCAGAGAGGCAGAGAGAGAGGAGGAAGCAGGCTCCCTGCTGAACGGAGAGCCCAATGCGGGGCTCGGTCCCAGGACCCTGGGATCACGACCCGAGCCGAAGGCAGAGGTTTTAACCACTGAGCCACCCAGGCGCCCCTCAACTGCTTTTTGAGACTAGTGAAATAGGACATTCATTCCAATGAAATGCATGGCAATTCTTCCCAGTGAAATGCTCCTCTGCTGTTTTGTTCAAGTAGGACTGTGGTTTTCTTTAACTTCCCTTTAACTAAGGGTGTCAAAACCAAATGGTTTTGGGGGTTTTTAGTTCCCAAATCCTGACACTTGCAGGAAGTGATGCCCACCTGGAGGAAGCCCGACCCAATCCCATGCTGGCTGGCTTGTCCGTGCAGGCGACTGCCCAGGGACCCTGCACACCCTGGGGGAGCAGCAGCCCCAGGGAAGTCATGGGAGACTCGGTGCACCCTCCCCTCCCCTGTGCCGTAATGACCACGTGACCTCTGGGGCACGGTCAGATCACCTGGGGATCAGTGCACCCCTCTCCCACGGTCACCTGACCACGCCCCTCCTCCTCGGAGAGGCTGAACCCCTGTGATCACAGCCGCTGGCTGACCGAACGGTTACTGGTTATCGTACGCTCCTGCAGGCTACATACCTGCTCAGAGGCCCCTTATTTTTGCATTTCTGCTTAGCTCCGACTTTGGTACTGAGGAGGCCCTCGTGACAGACTGGATGAGCTCCACTGTTTGTACCTTTTAGGATACCCAGCAGAACGAGCCCCCCCCCCCCCAAAGCTGGTTAATTATTCGACTGCCGTGCAATATTTCATCCCAACACCTTTAGCTCTGGTATTCCCTTAGAAAACCTATTTCTCATCTAGGTGTTCAGATGGAAAAGTCTGACGTCCTACCACTCTCTAATGCACCTGTGAGGGGGAAACAAGTGTTTTTTGACCCCACTTTCCCATTCAGCCCCGCTCTAACCACTGCTGCGCACCCTCTGTGTGTCAGGCGCTGTGCCACAGAGGAAACGGAGAAATGGCGCTAGCCCTCCCGGGGCCCACCTCCACCAGGGGACACAGACAAGGCTTGAGTCACTGCTGGACCAATTCCCAATGCACTGTAAGTACACGGAGGAGAAGTGCAAAGTGTACCCCAAATAAATGTCAGCGAGGGGGTGGTCTGCGTAAGGCTGAGTACTTGGAGTTGAGATGGGTTTTTCCGGTGACGGCGGTGAAGACTCCTGAGATGAGGAGAGAGGAGAGAACCTCACTAAGACTAAGATGCTCTCAGACTAAATGCACTTTGCTATTCACCAGCTAAGTCTGAGGGTTCCTGTGCTGAAAGCCACTCTCTCTCTGCTTGGGCCAGTGAACATTTCAGACAGAGACGGGATCCCCAGGACAGGCCTCGGGTGTTACAGACGTACCAGCGGTTACAGGCCTCATTGGGGCAGGAGTCTCATGAGCACTTGAAAGCACATTTCCTGGGCAGCCAGGGAAGAAGTCACACGCGTCACTACAGTTCTAACAGGCTCCTCCCTCCACTGTAGTCTACCCTCCAGGGAAACCCAGTGACGTAACTCCCCGTGTAAGATCCTCCCACGGTTCCTAATGTCCGAAACACAGAAGTGGGAGTTCCCACGGCACTGCGGACGCTGGGGAGCCTGCCCGGCTGCTCAGGTCACCCTCCACTCCAATCTCACCCCCCTGTGCTTCCCCAAATGTAAGGCACTTTCCACCCCAGGCTGACACATGCTGCTGGCAGTCCTTGCTTTAGTTTCCCTGGCCCCAGGACAGTTGGGCAGAGCTAACTAGCCCTGTCTCCAGGCCTGGCTCCCCACCCTGGGCTCTGCGGCACAGGAGGGCAGCTCTGATGCGGAGCAGACAGGTGGTAATTCTTGGCTGATGAGGAGGAAAAGAGGCGTGACTGGAAAGGGGGACATGGAGATCCGTAGCAGTTTCTCTTCCCTCTGTTGAGTCCTAGCTCTGGTTTAGTCCCGTTAACATCCTGGTCCAATTTTACCCAGGTATCCTGCTAAGAAAACACTGAAGGATCGTTTTCTAAGACTGGGAGGGTTTGAGAAAGACAAACTTAGTGAGTTTTTCCTCCTTTGATTTAAAAAAAATAGGATGCTAATAGGACAAAAATTTCATTGTTACTTTAGGTGTAGTATGAGAATCTCTGGTTAAAAAGAAAAAAAGAAAGAGAAATGGAATAATGTCTACACTCATTTTTAAGACAGTAGACATTTGAGTGCATTGTACTATTAAAAAGAGTTGTGACAGGGTGGCCCTTGGTTTCGACACATTCTTAAGAGGGGCTGGGATGGCATCTTCAAAGGATGATCAATTGGAAACTGGGTGGGTCCACTTGTTGAAAAACAGTAAAAGTAGGTTGGGAAGAACTAAAAATCCAGAAACTTAACAGCAAAAGCAGAAAAAGTGGCAAAATTTTTCTATGGCTGTATGTCTGACTATTACCAGATTTGATAAGAGATGCACATTCTTTCTTACCATAGTCCTTGCTTTCCTATCTTAAAGGACTCACTAAAATTCCGGAAAAATTTTTTTTACATCAAAAAAACCTCAATCATTTTTACTGTTCTTGGTTTAAAAAATTATTGTTTCTTAATGCAATAAACAGCATGAGTCTGATATTTAAATAAAGAAGATACAGCACATTTCATTGAAGGAGTACAAAGAGGTCTTGTTCATCCAAGCTATTTGATTACATTAGCAACAAATATTATTTTAGATAGTGTCTAGCCTCAACAAACTAACCAAGAGATTATATATATTAAATATACATTTCTTTTTTTTAAAAGATTTTATTTATTTATTTGACAGAGAGAGAGATCACAAGTAGGCAGAGAGGCAGGCAGAGAGAGAGGGGGAAGCAGGCTCCCCGCTGAGCAGAGAGCCTGATGCGGGGCTCGATCCCAGGACCCCGGGATCATGACCTGAGCTGAAGGTAGCAGCTTAATCCACTGAGCCACCCAGGGGCAACTAAATATACATTTCTAGACGTTACTGTAAACATCCTGAAGGCAAGAACATTTTTTTTTCTCTTTTACAGTTTGGCTAACACCTATCACAAGAACTGCCAGGAGTCTACCTAACAAACAACACCCAGAGAAGAAACTGTGCTTTAACGAAATGACAGACTGTAATAGCCATGTTCAGGATAATCGAGAAACATAAGAACAAGGTTTAGAAAATTACCAAATAAGGAAGCATATGTTAACAACAGCCTCTGATGTATTTCCATCTCTTCACACCAGAGCAAGGAGATAAATGCTATTGAAACAGATCTTGACAACGTGTTAACCTGTTGTCCTTCTGGAAGGATCAAGGAGAATGATTCATCAGAACACCCTGAAGACTTCAATCACACACATTCTCCTTATTGCCGTGTTTCGACATTTTTGTTTCAAAGTGCACCACGAAGAACCGTCTCACCTTTAAATACCTCATACCCTCAACGGCTGCTCTGTGAGGAATGTGACTTGTGGTTCTAGCAAAGTAAACAGTAAGAGAACAGAATTCTACTTTTTACTTGAACTGGAGAGTAGCAGCTTATTTTTTAATCTGTTACCATCAATATCTTACAAAAGGCTGAATTATTGGGCTTTGTTTTCCCTATCTATGGGAATACCATTTTTCTAGAAATTCTCTAACAGGGGTACCTGGGTGGTTCAATGGGTTAAAGCCTCTGCCTTCGGCTCAGGTCATGGTCCCAGGGTCCTGGGATCGAGCCCCGCATCGGGCTCTGTGCTCAGCGGGGAGCCTGCTTCCTCTTCTCTCTCTGCCTGCCTCTCTGCCTACTTGGGATCTTTGTTTGTCAAATAAATAAATCTTAAAAAAAAAAAAAAAGTTTCTCTGTGAGAAACTCTGAATTAAAAAAAAAAAAAATTCTCTAATGGAGGCGGCAGAGAATGGACTCCTTCCTCCACCTCTCAGGCCTGAGGAGCTACTAAAACGATCAGCCTGATGAGAAGCTGTGAGGTTGTGGAAAAGCTGGATTGATTCATCAGGCACAATCAGCTGGTTTCTTTCCAAGGCGTTTATGGTGGCCTAATCCAGGGTGGCAGCGGGAGCGCCGCCCTGACCGGGTGCCCTGCGTTCAAGGGACCTTGGCATAGTCTGGGGACAGAGGAGGTGACAGCCTGGACGCTGTGACCAGCTACAAAATGCTGCCCTTGATTTGTTTGATAAGAAAGCAACATGCGGGGGCGCCTGGGTGGCTCAGTGGGTTAAAGCCGCTGCCTTCAGCTCAGGTCATGATGTCAGGGTCCTGGGATCGAGCCCCACATCGGGCTCTCTGCTCAGCGGGGAGCCTGCTTCCTCCTCTCTCTCTGCCTGCCTCTCTGCCTACTTGTGATCTCTGTCGAATAAATAACTAAAATCTTAAAAAAAAAAGAAAGCAACATGTGCAGAAGGAAATTTAGAAGTGTTGTTTCTGCAATGCTCTGAACTACTTTCACAGATGTTTTTAACTTTCTAGTTTGAAATAATTGAAGCTTACAGAGAAGTTTCAAGAACAACAGCAAGAGCCCGACTACTCTTCGTCCAGATCACCATTACTGTGTCGCAGCCGCTTTCCGTCTCTGCACGCGCTCTCTTACTCCTTCCCGCCGCAGGTGGGACAAAGCTGTGCACACCAGGCCCCTTCACCCCGGGGTACCTGTAGGTGTACTTTCCAGTGAGAATACTCTCTTTCCTAACCACAGTCCACAGAGGTGCCACGTCCTTGACACTTACCGTCGATACGCGTGTATGGTCTAATCCAAAGTGCGGCTGCACGGACGGACACTCACATGTCCGCTCGCCAAAGCGTTTCCCGGTACAGAGCTCAGCTCGGGATCACGCCTGACCTGTCGTTAACGGGCCCCTTAGGCTCTCATCTGGAACAGCTATGACCTCAGTACTGCTGAAGAACACGGGGTCAGGTATTTTACATAATATCCCTCAAATCGGGTTTATTGCTCTTTCTTTATGATCGAAGTTTTGGGATTTTCTCTTGTACCATGTCACTGATGTGTCCCTTCAGGGCACGCCCACAATGCGTCTTGGGTCATTACTGGTCTCCTGATTCTGATAACTTGGCTAAGCTGGTGTCCGATTTCTCCACTGTACAGTTAACTGTTTTCCTCTGGTAAGTAATGAGCAACTTGTGGGAGATACTTTGAGATTATGTAAGCAGCCTGCTCTTCTTCGTGTATTGATGATTTGTACTGGTTTTTTGCTCTGATAGTTGCAAAACTATGATTTTCTACTACCGTCCATCATTCCTTATTACATTCCTTTTCCTTTGTGTGTGTATATCCATATATTTCCTCATATCAGGATGAACTCATAGATTCCCCCTGTCCAGTAGGTTATATTAAGTACCATCCTTATTTATTTTTAAAGGATTTATTTATTTTTTAGAGAGAGAAAGCGTGGGGGGGGGGTAGAGAGGCAGAGGGAGAGGGAGAGACAGTCTCTCTTTTTTTAAAGATTGTATTTATTTATTTGACAGAGAGAGTGAGAGGGAACAGAAGCGGGGGAGTGGGAGAGGGAGAAGCAGGCTTCCCGCTGCACAGGGAGCCCAACGAAGAGCTTGATCCCAGGACCCTGGGATCATGACTGGAGACAAAGGCAGACACTTAATGACTGAGCCACTCAGGCACCCCAGGGAGAGACAGTCTTAAGCAGACTCTGTGCTTAACAGAAAGCCTGATGTGGGGCTCGATCTTACAACCCTAGGATCATGACCTGAGCCAAAACGAAAAGTTGCTTAACTGACTGTACTAGCTAGGTGCCCCTGTCCTTACGTATTTTGATACCCAAATCTTATGTGCCCAATTTGGTCAGTGGGATCCCCCCAAGCTGGCTCTGGTGCCCTTGGAGCCTGTTTCCTTGGTTCTGGAGCACTTCCTTAATTCCTTGCATGGTGGTCCAGGTCCTCTGTTTCCTTCATAACCCTGTGCCTAAAACCCACCATTTCATTTCTCTAGAGGCTCATTTCTGTCAGTGGGCCAACATATTTAGAAACTAGATCTGGGCACTAGGTGTGGTCAGTGCTAATGGGATGGCATTGCTTCTAATTGCTTTAGGTTGACAGACTAAGACACATGTATGCCCTCCCCCGCCGTTCCCCCTCCACAGACTTAGTAAATCATGAGTTTATGCTGATACCTCTAATTCCAACCCAACCCCATAGGGTTCTTTCTTGCTCTCTGCTGTTCTGAATTTGTATTTTCCTTCTTCTACAGTAAGATCAACCTATTTCCTCACTTGCTCAAATCTACAATAAATACAACATAATTTCAGAATTGCTGTACTCATACTACTGTGAACATCAACCTAGAAAGAGCTTTAGATTTTTTTTGCAATTCTTTTTTTACTTTAGACTGAGGGTATGTTATGTTCAAAAGTCACTAAAATTAATTTTCCCCTCTCTCCTATGATTATGTTATTCACTTAAAATACAGTTGGGTTATTTATTTGTTTCTTTTTAGTTTATGGTTGTCCCTATTGTTGATTTGCTTTTTGAATATGTAGAACATTTACCTGATTCCTAAGTCAAAACCATACAAAATCCATACCCAGAGAAGCACCACTCTTTCCCTGTCCCTGTCCTCTCCTAGCCCTTAGAGAGAACAAACGTCAGTAGTTTCCGGTATGTATAAAAGTATTATAGATTTCAAAATAAGTGATCACAATTTTTTTTTTTCAAATCACACCTTCCTCAAACTCGTAATTCCCACAGTAGCCAATACAGGCCCAAGTGTCTATCACTGTTACCAGCAGCAGCTTAACTGTCATCTTTATATGCTCGTATTTATGTGTATTTATATGCTTGATTTCTTTCAAGTCTCGTTCAGCAAAACGGCTTCCAGTGGGAAACAGAGGTTTAGGGGGAAGGACCGGTGTTACCGATTACCTGTTCCTCAGAAACCTCGAGAGGAGGAGATGCTTGCTGGTCAGACCGCCGACCGTCCTGATAGTTTATATTCCGTCGCTGACGTAAAGGAGGGAAAAGACGATTCCAGTTGATCATTCCTCCCTAAAAACAGACCAGTACACAGTGATGAGACACAGAAGGAGAACCGGCTGAATGCCTGGCAGGGCTTTCTCTTGCAATGAAGTCATATCCACAGATTGGGACAGTATCATACTGCTCTGCTGAATCCAAGTGATCCAAAGCCTGAAGCGTCACACCAAGCGACACACAAGCGACAGGATGACATTGGCAGCCTGCGGGAGGAGCCCGGAGAGAAAGAAGGTAATGGCACTGCCAGAGGTATTTGTGCGACATGGCTCTGGAAGACAACGGAGGACACACAGATGTTCCTAACCTCAGCCCCACGGACCCCGCCCCACCTCCTCTGGCCCCTAGGAGCTCAGGGCTCTGCCAGATGGGACAGGGAAGACAAAAACAGAGAGAAGGCTGAGTCACTGCTGGCCACCAGGAACCAGGCGCCTCCACAGCCGCTCTTTAAAACGTTCCTCCTCTTCTTTTTCTCCTCCCACCCCTCCTTCTCCCTTTCTTCCTTCTTCTTTTAGTTAAGTAAGTTCTGAGCATGCTTACTAGAGGGAGTTTGAAGGTGGAGATAAAACCCAGCTGGAGGGATGGGCTAGTGCATGTGAAGGCAAAGCCACACACAGGGACAAAAGGTTTGGGAGCAGGGAGGGATCAGAACCAGCCTCTTGAGTAGCTCTATGGGTGACTTAGATCGATGGCAAAGTCATTTTTTGTTTATTTTATGTCATCAATGAAGAAAAAAGCCACTATGTGAAGAAAAGTGCACATTGTACAATGCTTTTAAAAAATTCATGTTTTTAGCTATCTGCCAATATTTTAGTTTATCAATTTAAATCTCTATTTCTAGATTTAGGAAGATTACAGACTAAGCCAACATGAAATTTTTCCTATTATGAATATCTAAAAATAGTAAACACAATAAGAAAAACATTTCACTTGCATAGCTGAGCACAAAAGGAAGAAAGGGAGAACCCAAGGTGCCAGAAACAAGCTTTGGAAAACCAGAACAGTGAGCAAGGGTTGGGGTAAAGGGTGAGCACACCCTGCTAACCTAGGGCCACCTGTTTAGGTTCATGAAAGAGGTCTGACTCTGAGCTCACTACTTACATAAAGGTACAAGCCTCAAATGGCAACACCTTGAGTGAGAGAGAAGATGAGAAAAAAATCCAAAAGGCGCACTGAGGGAGAGGGGAGGACTCTTGGCCTGCCTGAGAACTCAGAAATGAGAAATCCGAGGTTGAAGTTACATAAATATGTGCTACCAGTTTATGAAGTTATCAGTTCATTACCAGTTATGAATTTATGAAGTAACATAAATATGTAGCTTAAGAGCCCATCAAAAATTACTAAGAACTGGTTCTGGGATAGTGCTGCATACACCCGAGGAGCCAAGCAGAAGCAGATGTAAGACTACACTTGAGGCCCACTCTCTCACCCTGGGATTACACGGGATTTATAGCTAAAACTCCGATTGGGAGTCACGTAGAATCCAAAATTCAAAAGCCACGAGGAAAAAATCCATCACAAGTAAGACTCAGTATGTGCAATAAATAGGAGGATTAGATCCCAAGAACCCATTTACTTATTTGAGAGACAGAGCACTCGCACAAGTGCGAGCATGAATGGGGAAGAACAGAGAGAGAAGCGGGTTCCCTGCTGAGCAGAAAGCCCGACATGGGGCTCGATCCCAGAGCCCTGAGATTGGGACCTCAGCCGAAGGCAGATGTTTAATTGACTGAGTCACCCAGGCATCCCCCGAACCTAAATTTATAACAATCTGAAAACAACTATAATTTCACAAGTTTTAAAATGACTAAGATATAGAAGGAAGGCTTTTAAAAAAAAGTAAGATATTACTAAAAAAAGATTTGAAAAAAAAATTAAGGAAATTAAAAAGAGAGACATTATACAAAGTTGTTTTAGACACTGGTACAAAGAAATTCAAATATGCTAGTGATAATAATACATATACATGGACAACTTCTCTATTTTGAAATGTCTCCTACCCACCCACAACAAGCCTAAAACATCAGTAAAAACGCAGACAACTTGATGGAAAAAGATGAAAAAAGAAGTATCAGAGAAGTACTAACAGAATAAAGCTGACGTCATGTCACTATATCCCTGTCAAATAAATTAGGCCTCAAGGGCAAAACAGGCATTCCTGGAGATAAAATCACCGCGATGTGTCAGTATTATTATTTTTTAAAATATTTCATGTATAGGGGCGCCTGGGTGGCTCAGTGGGTTAAAGCCTCTGGCTTCAGCTCAGGTCATGATCTCAGGGTCCTGGCATAAGGTCCCGCATCGGGTTCTCTGCTCGGCGGGGAGCCTACTTCCCCCCCTCTCTCTCTGCCTGCCTCTCTGCCTACTTGTGATCTCTGTCTGTCAAATGCATAAATAAAATCTTTTAAAAAATATTTTATTTATTGATTTGAGAGAGAGAGAGAGAGAGTGCGCGCGCGCGAGTGAGCGAGGTGGGGGTTGGAGCAGAGGGAGAGGGACAGCAGACTCTGTGCTGACCATGTGGACCCCAGCTTGGGGCCTAATCCCACAACCCCGAGACCACAACTGAACCAAAACCAAGAGCCAGATGCCTAACCAACTGAGCCACTTGAGCACCCCATGTAAGTATTATGTTTATAAACACAGTGGTGCCAAACTACACAACATAAAAATTAAAAGAACTAATAGAGGAGAGAAACCACCCAGACATGTATTTAATTTTTAGCATCTATTGATAGATCAAACAGACAAAAATTAATAATACAGAACATAAGAAGTTGTATAAGTGGGTGTATATGGGTGGCACTCAGTATTTAGAGAATACCTTTTTTATTATATTTATAAAAGTGACTACATACTTTTTATTATATATAAAATATTTATTAAAAGTGACTGCATACTAAATGCTATATGAAATGTCTACAAACAGCAAAATAGAAATACTACACAGACTGTATTTTCTGACCTCAATGCAATTACATTTGAAATCAGTATCAAAATGAAAAGTAATGTGAAACAAAAATTCACATACTGGAAATCAAAAATGGAAAAAATCATAATGAATATTAGAATATAGCTAAAAGTGGATAAAACTGAGGGGCTCCTGGGTGGCGCAGTCGATTAAGCATCCGACCATCCTCCTCAGGTCAGTTTTGGGGTCGTGAGATAGAGCCCACATCAGGCTCCCCACTTAGCACGGAGTCTGCCTGAGATTCTCCATCTCCCTTTCTCCCTCTGCCCCCCCCACTCATGTGTTCATGCACGTGCACTCTTTCTTCTAATAAATAAATAAATAAATAAATAAATAAAAATCTTTTTTAAAAAGTGAATAAAATTGAGACTATTACTTATCAAAGATGGTGGGATATAACTAAACAGTTGTGAGCGCCTGGGTGGCTCAGTGGGTTAAGCCTCTGCCTTCGGCTCAGGTCATGATCCCAGGGTCCTGGGATCAAGTCCTGCATCAGGCTCTCTGCTCAGCGGGGAGCCTGCTTCTTCTCTCTCTGCCTGCTTGTGATCTGTCAAATAAATAAATAAAATCTTTAAAAAAAAACAACAGTTGCTATAGTTTTAAAATACTGAGCTTAAAGAAAATGAAGACTGACAAAGAGTTAAATATATTCAATAAGTTAGAGAAAGTAATAATAATCTAAAGGAATTAGAAAGAATGAGAGCAGATGCTAGTTGAGAAAGCAGGGAGCAGATGTTAGTAAAGTAGAAAATAAAGACACAATAGAAGGCATCAATAAAATCCAGTGTTGTTTTTCTTTAAAGATTTTTATTTTAGAGAAAGAGAGAGAGAGCATGAGCCATGGGAGGAGCAGAGGGAGAGGGAGACACTGTGCCGAGCACAGAGCCCAACGTGGGGCTCAATCCCACAACCCCGAGATTGTGACTTTCGCGGACATCAGAAGTCAGACCCTCAACCAGCTGAGCCACCCAGGCGTCCTGAAAGTTGGTTGTTTGAGAAGTCAAATAAAATGGAAAGCTTGGCAACCGTGATGAGAAGACAAAGAAAGGAACATAAGTAGTATTAGGAATAACACAAGAGATATCATGGCAGATAGTAAAAAACACGATACTTTATTCATACCAACAGCTTTGATCAAACAGATTATTTCCTAGGAAAATATATTTACTACAACTTATTCAAGAAGAAACAAAAATTGGTAATCATTTTTGAAAACTGTTCAGGAGCATCTACTAAAGCTGCACACGTGTGTCTACGTCAGCGACTCTGCTCCCAGACAAAAGAATGTAAATTCACGTCCACCGAAAGGCATGACTAGAACGTTCTCAGTGGCACCATTTGTAATAGGCAAAGACTGGAAACTACCCAAAGGTGCACGAAGTGAGATGGATAAATTATGGTGGAATCAAAAAATAAAAAATTAAGAGTACAGCAGTTAAAATGAACAAACTACAATTGTATGTAGCAATATAAATGAACCTCTCAAATATAATGTTAAATAAAACACAAGAAAGTACATTCATATAATTACTTTTATAAATGTTTACTTCTATGTATACTTCCAAAAAAAGCTGCAAAAAGAAATAGAAAACTGGACTAATTTTACCCATTTAATGTAACTGAAATAATACTGAAGAAAATCTACCCACCAAAAGTCTATAGGTGAAGTCTACATAACTTTTATGGACATACTATCTTACAGACATCGTTCTCAAGAAGAGAAAAAGAGGAATAGCTCCCCACCTCACTTTCTGAGGCTACATAACAGTTTCCCAAACCAGACAAGGCCATTACCAGAAAGAAAAATTGTAAGACAATTTGTTTTTCATTTATGGACAGATATAATAATCCTAAATAAAATATTAGTAAACTCAACCCAACAATGTTTAAAAAATAATCATGTGAAATAATGTACTACATTAGGATTTATCTCAGAAATCTCAGAAAATAGAGTAACGTAATTCACACATTAACAGATTGAATGCCTGTTACCACCTCTTACATTCAATACAAGTCACAGGATAAGGAGGCTCAAACTAACCAACTATGAAAGAAAATGCAGAAGGATGAAAAGAAAAACAAAACTGCTATTATTTACACGTAACTCTCTTCTTAGAAAAAGAGAGTAAGAGAGTAAAAGACACAGAAGTATCAGTTAACAGTCTTCCATTGTGATCACTTAGAAAATGCAAGTGTAAAAAATATTTACCAATAGAAATAAAAACTACTAAGTACTTAGGAATTAAATCAAACAAAAGATCTGCAAGTACTCTATGGAGAAAACAGTAAATGATGTGGAGAGCAAAGGTAAAAGATATTTTAACTAAACCTCCTCACTACTTATGGCCCACTGACAGGACGAGTGACTTTTCTGCAGGATCTCAAATACCTCAATGTCAATACTTTGCTAGAAGCAAAAGGCAACCTTAGCTTGACCTTAGCCCCACCTCCAGTATCCTGTTAATCTTCTTTAGCATATAAAAATTCCTTTGGAAATTTCCTTTATCTCTACCCCTCCAAGATATATGTTAGCAACCATCCTCCAAACATATGGCACACTGATACCCACCTGAGGGTCTCACCAAAAGGCTTTACGAGACAATAGGAAATGACCCTCAGGGTCCTGGCAACCTTGCTTCCACATTCCTCGGACACTTTTGCTATCCCTAAGCCCTTCCTAACTTGTAGGCATATAACCAGTCCCTCCTCACAACCCCAGTGCAGCTCTTTCTGCCCACGGATCCTATCCCTCAGCTTTATTTTATTTTTTAAAAGATTTTATTTATTTATTTGAGAGAGAGTAAAACAGCACAAGCAGGGGGAGCAGGAGAAGGAGAAGCAGGCTTCTCGCAGAGCAGGGAGCCGGATGCGGGACTCGATCCCAGGACCCTGGGACCATGACCCGAGCCCAAGGCAGGCGCTTAACCATCTAAGCCACCCAGGCACCCCTCCCCCAGCTTTAATAAAATCATCTTTTTTGCACCAAAGACATCTCATGATTTCTTTCTTGGCCCTTTGCTCCCAGGGCCCAACATTTCACATCAATAAACTTGAATGAAGGGGGCGCCTGGGTGACTCAGTTGGTTGAGCGACTGCCTTTGGCTCAGGTCATGATCCTGGAGTCCTGGGACGGAGTCCCGCATCGAGCTCCCTGCTCGGCGGGGAGTCTGCTTCTCCCACTGGCCTCTCTCCTCTCATGCTGTCTCTCTCTCAATAAATAAATAAAGTCTTTAAAAAAATTAAAAAAAAAAAGAAAAACACTTGACTGAAGAATACTGGAAGACCTAAGTGAAAAGACTCCGCACAGTCCTGTCGGCAAAGACTCAACATGGCAGTCTGCCCAGATGCTGTCGACTTCAGTCTGCAGCAAAGACCACTGGTTGGCTCTGAATATCCATATTCCCTTTTCTTTAAAAGTAGGGTTTTCTGTGTGTGT
This sequence comes from Mellivora capensis, assembly GCA_004024625.1. Taxonomy (NCBI): domain Eukaryota; kingdom Metazoa; phylum Chordata; class Mammalia; order Carnivora; family Mustelidae; genus Mellivora; species Mellivora capensis. The sequence continues at coordinate 110,552 of PISX010003153.1, read as the reverse complement.
GTGTGACATGTGGTTCCTACAGTTCGCAGCCCTGCCACGTGGACTCGGTTCTGCCAACAGTACTATGTAAAGAGAGGGGCAAACAGGACTTCCGGAAGAAGATGTCAGTGGCGCCCTTCCTCTCGGGTCCTACTTTGTGGGGTCCTACTTCTTCCTGGAGCTCAAGCAGCCTTCAGGGGCTGGGCGGTGGAAGTACTGTACCCAGGACAGAACAGCAGCCAGAAAGGAGCCTGGCCCCGCAACGTCACGCCCCTGCCTCACCAGGCCAGGACTGTCCACGTCAGCACTTCTTCCACATGAGAAACAAACTTCTGCCTTTACAAAACTTTGTTATTTTGTGTTTTCTGTCAGATGGAGCTAAATCTAATCCTAACTGCTATAGACTCAAAATTCAAAAGTGTGTAGTTGTCTTTTTGGTGGAACTAGACAACATGAAGTTGAATTAAGGGCCCAACTAGACATGGATTTTTTTTTTTTTTTAAAGATTTTATTTATTTGAGAGAGAGACAGAGAGAGCACGAGAGGAGAAGTCAGAGGAAGAAGCAGACTCCCCTTGGAGCTGGGAGCCCGATGTGGGACTCGATCCCAAGACTCCGGGATCATGACCCGAGCCAAAGGCAGTTGCTCAACCAACTGAGCCACCCAGGCACCCTAGACATGGATATTTTGAAGAAGTACAATAAGGGATGATTTTCCACTACCAGCACCAGTCCTAATGGACTATTAGATGGTAGTAATTAGAGTGGGATTAGTATATGACAAACTATGCAAAGAAACAGGAGATAGTGTCTGGGAATCAGAAGTGGACATTAGCACTTGGTCTATGATAAAGCAGACATTATAGGTCAGCAGGAAGAGGACACACATAACTGGCTTATGGAAAAAGAGAAAATTAGACCTTTACTTCATACTATATACAAAAGTAAGCTTATTTTAAAAATAAACTTAAAGATTTAGATGACACAAAGAAATGGAAAGATATTCCATGCTCATGGACTGGAAAAACAAATATTGTTAACATGTCTATAATACTCAAAGCAGTCTACAGATTTAATGCAATCTCTATCAAACGACCAACAGCATTTTTCACAGCCAACTCTAAAATTTGTATGGAACCACAAAAGACCCTGAGTAGCCAAAACAATCTTGAAAACAAACAAACAAACAAACAAACCAGGTGGTATCATAATTCCAGACTTTAAGGTATACTACAATGTTGTAGTAAGCAAAGCAGCATGGTACTGGCACAAAGATAGAAACAAAGATCAATGGAACAGAATAGAAAGCCCAGAAATGAATCCAAAATTACATGGTCAATTAATCTTCACAAAGGAGGAAAGGACATACAATGGAAAAAAGACAATCTCTTCAACAAAACTGGACAACTACATGCAAAAGAATGAAACTGGGCCACTTGCATATGCCAAACACAAAAATAAACTCAAAATGGATTAAAGACCCAAATGCATGACGTGAAACCATAAAAATCCTAGAAGAAAGCATAGGCAGTAAGTTCTCTGACATTGGCTGTAGCAAGTTTTTTCTAGATATGTCTCCTAAGGCCTGGGAAATGAAAGCAAAAAATTAACTACTGGGACTACTAAAAAAAAAAATCTTCTACGTGTAAAGAAAATAATCAAAACTAAAAGATAACCTTCTGAACGGGAGAAAATATTTGCAAATGACATTTCCGATAAAGGGTTAGTATACAAAATATATAAAGAACTTATACAACTCAACACCAAAAAACAATCCAATTAAAAAATGGTCAAAGACATGAACAGACATTTCTCCAAAGAAGACATACAGATGACCAACAGACACATGAAGAGATGTTCAACATCACTGATCATCAGGGAAATGCAAATCAAAACTATAATTAGGTATCACCTCATACCTGTCAGAATAGCTAGAATCAAAAACACAAGAAACAAGTTTTGGCAAGGATGTGGAGAAAAAAGAACCTTTGTGTACCGCTGGTAGGAAAGCAAATTGGTGCAGCCGTTGTGGAAAATAGTATGGAGGTTCCTCAAAAAGTTAAGAGTAGAATTACCCTATGATCCAGTAATCACACCACTGGGTATTTACCCCCAAAATACAAAACCCACTAATTCAAAGGGAAACCCTATTCAAATAGGAACCCCTTATGTTTATAGCAGCATTATTTATAATAGCCAAATCTGCAGGCAACCCCAGTGTCCACTGATAGATGAATGGATAGAGATGTGGGGTGGGTGTATGAATAAACGGACTATCTGTATCTATATCTATCTATAAGTGGAGTATCACTCAGCCATAAAAAAGAATGAAATCTTGCCATTTGCAACAACAAGGATGGAGCTAGAGTATGTTCTTTTTTAAAAGATTTTATTAATTTTATTTATTTGACAGAGAGAGTGAGTGTGTGAGCACAAGCAGGGGAAGTGACAGGTGGAGGAAGAGGGAGAAGCAGGGTCCCCAAAGAGAAGGAGCCCGACATGGGGCTCTGGGATTATGACCTGAGCAGAAGGCAGAAGCTTAATATGGGCTTGAACTGCGCAGATCCACTTACATACAACGTTCGGATGAACACAGTACAGTTCAGGGTATTGGTGGGCTTCCACTCAGCAACAGGCTATTAGTAATTAAGTTTTGGGGGAGTCAAAAGCGATACATGTGCTGGCGGTCAGTGCCCCTAATCCTCACGTGTTCCCGCTCAAGTGCATAGGAACAGGTAATTCACACAAGAGGGAAGCTTGAGTCAATACAGGTAAGGAAAGATGTTCGACTCACTGGGATTAGGAAATGCAAATTAAAACAGCAGTGGGTTATTTCTCACCCACAAGACTGGCAGAAATAAAATGCCGAACAATACCAAGTAAGGGGAAGCCGTGAAGGAAACGGAGACTTGGATTGTCAGTGAGAGTGTAGCTCGGCACAGTTTGGACAGCAACGAGTCTGGACTGAGCAAAACTGAGGCTGGCCTATGACCCAGCAATTTCACTTCCAGGCAGCTACATGTGCCCAAGGCAGCAGTCAGGAGGGTGTTCTATGAAGCACTGATTAGGATATCAAGTAAGAAAATGTAAAAAAAGTAACTGTCCAGAAGTAGGGACATAAATTAATAAATGGTTCTGTCCTATAAAGGAATATTATATGAGCAGCTGGAGTAAAGGAACTAGATCTACCAAATTAATCTCCAAAATACAATGCTGAATGAACACAAAGTCACAGGAGAATGTGAATAGATAATACCATTTACATAAATTTTAAAAATACTCAGAACAACAGGATACTACTGAAACAATTTTATGGATATATACTGGTGGTGGTTTTGCCCCCTGGCGGGTATTTGAAAATGTCTAGAGGCACTTTTGGCAGGGTGTGTGTTGGGGGGCAAGATGGTGGAGCTGCTGTGTGGAGTGAGCAAGAAAGCTGCTAGGCATCCTGCAAGGCGCAGGACAGACCCCACCACAAAGAACCGTCCCGCCCAAAATATCCAAAATATCCACAGCGTCTGGGTTGAGGAACTCTAACACGAAAACATGTGCTAAACATACAAACAGGCACAGGGTTAGGCCCCCACCCACCAGCTGCAGGCCAGTGGGAAAGCAATGAACCTTTGGTTGAAACTGTAACATTTTATTTCTTTAAATGGAGTGAAAGGGGAAGACCAGGCAAAGAAAAACCAAACCCTAATCCCTCTGCTCCTGTGATGGCAAAAAAAGTGCTTAAAAAGCAGAAAGTTCAGGAGCTCTAGGTTCTAGGATGTTTTGACACTAACTTGCTCTCGATGCAGGTTAACTATGAGCCTCTACAAACAGGAAACGCTTCCTTTACTTTGTCTTCTTCAAAAGCAATAACCACATATTTAAAAGAGGAAAAAGGAAACAGCTTGCATTTTGATCAACTGTTTTTATGAAATATGTCATTAGTGGTAAAAAGATTCTTCAAATGAAATAAAATGTTATGAAAATTTAAAAAATGACTGATTTTCCAGTTCAGAACTATAAACATTTGTAACATTTTATCAACCAGACGCCCTGTGGACTAAACCCTAACTCTACAGTCTTTGGCGGGTTTCAGGGCAGGCTGACGAGGCAGTGTGTACGCTGAGAAGTGTCTACATGGGGAAGCTGGGTCACAGCAGCGCCCTAGTGGCTCTCTGTGAGCCACTCCCAAGGGAGCGTAGAAGCAAGGTGCACGTGGAGCCCATTGTCTCAGGGGAAGGCAAGACCATCTGGAAGTGGAAAAAATCAGGAGGCAAGGTGGACTAGAATTCAGACGGGCGCCAAGCAGCATCAGCTCAAGGGCCCGGCAGGTGCAGAGTGGGCACCGAGCAGCGGAAGCACGGGGGGAAAGCTTCAGAGAGGACGGGGGCTTCACTGAATTTGAAAGGACGAGATGGAGATGGAAAAGATAACCAGACACTTGTCAACCTGTTCAAAGAATAGGTTTATACCTGCTTCAAGGGACAAGGCAGGGAGCACTGAGTCAGGAGACGCGAGCAGTCAGGCAGAGGCAGCTGAGGGACCGAGGGCAGCCTCTAGAGCCAGGTGACCTGGGTTGCTAGCCCAGCCCTGCCACTTCCGGTGCAACCTCGGGCCTTAGTCTGAGCGAAATTTCTCTGAGCCTGTTTTCTCTTCTATGAGAATAACACCACACTTACCTCATACAGACATTATGAGAAATAAATGAGTTAATACATGGAAAGCATTTAAAACAGAGCCTGAAAACTTTTTTTAAAAGACTTTTTATTTATTTATTTGACAGACAGAGATCACAAGCAGGCAGAGAGGCAGGTGGAGAGAGAGGAGGAAGCAGGCTCCCTGCCGAGCAGAGAGCCCGATGTGGGGCTCGATCCTACGACCCTGAGATCATGACCTGAGCTGAAGGCAGAGGCTTTAACCCACTGAGGCACCCAGGTGCCCCAGAGCCTGAAAACTTCTAAAAGCTTATTATATATATTAGCTATTGTCCCCACCTAATGTCTGCCATTACACCTTCCAGCATTATTTCTTGTCTTGCCAAATCGACTGTGGGGCCCGCAGGGCTGTGATGGGGTGAGAACACTGTGAAGGTGATGGTGTGTGGACACTGTGAAGGTGATGGTTGAGAACAAGTAAAAGTCTCTCTGGAAGCACCATCCTCTTATCTGAGAAGGGCCGGTCGCAGGAAGCGAGGCGCGCTGGATCCCCAGGCTGCGGCGGCTGAAAGGCCTCATCCGTGTGGGAGGCCTGAGCCTCGCAGGCAGCAGGGCCCTCCGCTCTGCGCTGTCTGTGGCTGCCCGGGGACCCCGGCCGGGAGAGTCAGAGGAGGGTGTGGGTTCAGTAGGGAGATGATAAGGCTGCGTGATGATGTCTGCCTGAGGAGCAGAGGAAATGAGGCGGCACCCATGCTAGGAATTACTAACCCTCCACAGACCAGGACTTTCCAGTATTCTCCACATCACGGCACATACGGGAGAAGACATATCTGCGTGATACTCTCGGAACAGACCACCCAAGCTGCCTGCAGCCAGCGGCCCCATGGGGTGAGGGGATCCGTATCGCAGCTCATCTGTGACTGTGAACGGTGGCTGGGAAGTTCTACCACAGAAAAGACCGGTCTGTTTTAGTAGCACTAGTTAATGTAAAGGCAGCATAATTATCAGGTGTCTACTAATGTACCTGTTAGGATCTCAGGCAATGAAGCTAGAAAGAGAAGTTAGGTGATGGCCTGCCTTCTAGAAGCTCACTTTGGTCTTCTAACCATTTGTTTTTCCCTTTTGCTTCTAGGGTACCAATAACACCCTTTACTTGATCCAGAGGAACCACCTCAGCTCTCTGCTAGAAACCCCGGGGGCACTGGGCCTACGACCCCTCCTGGCTCCCCTATTGTGGCCACCCACTTTCTTGGTCTTTCTAGCTCTCTGGTCATGCCTTCTCAGTGCCCCTCGTAGCTGTCTTCTCCTATTCCTATCCTTGAAATTCCAGGGCCCCTTAGATTCTGTATGGGGTTATTCCTCTTCTTTTCCATGTCCCGTCCCCAGGTGGTCGGGCTTTCCTAGGGCTTTAGTCACCACGCATGTGGTGGAAACTCCAAAACCCCTACCTCCCAGTGCTGCACCCCCGAGCTACACACCTGCCTCCTGGATACTCCCACTTGGATGTTCCAGAGACATCTATGATGGAACATGTCTCGAACAACATTCATCTTCAATCCCATGTCTCTGTGTCCCCAATCCTGGGGACTGATGTCAATACCCACCCACTTGCATAAGCCAGACCACTAGGCTCTGTCAACAGTAACTCCTCAATGTCTGGAAATCTCTATCCATCTCTCTCCATCGCACTCTCACTGTGCTATTTCAGGCCTGCATCAGGGTGCAGGGGCTTCACGGTAAGTTTCCTAAGATACAAATCTCACCAGGTCGCTCTTCTACTTCCCAGCCCTTCAGTGCCTCCCCACTGTCTTCCCATTAATCTTAAAATATTTACTCATTAATAATAATCACAAACTCATCACTTGCTAAGATAATATATATATATACATATATATATATATATATATACTTTTTAAAGATTTTATTTATTTATTTGACAGAGATCACAAGTAGGCAGAGAGGCAGGCAGAGAGGAGGAAGCAGGCTCCCTGCTGAGCAGAGAGCCCGATGTGGGGCTCGATCCCAGGACCCTGGGATCATGACCTGAGCCGAAGGCAGAGGCTTAACCCACTGAGCCACCCAGGCGCCCCTAAGATAATATATTTTTACAAAACAACAACAACAACAATGCTTTCAAAATATATTTTCTATGAGGGCTGATACATTCCTTAAGGACACAAAAAAAGAACCTGTTCATGAGAAAAATCTGTTCAGGAGGAGATCTGCTGCGAATCAGTTAACAGTCTGACTTAACAGAAGATGGCTGGATTCTCGTATTTGCTTTTGTATTCAATTCTGTTGTATGTTACATTGGCCTCTGAAGTATATAAAGAAAATCTGGCCTCAAAAAGAACACAGTTAGGAAGGAAAAAATGAGTACATGAAGAGACTTCTCAAATAATTGATACCACTCAGCAAGTCCCCACTGCTTTTGGGGCACAGTTGGCATTTCTTGCCATGGTTGGCCAGCATCCTGTTCACCATTCCAGTGGTCTTTCTCCACCTTCACATTCTAGACTCTTGCCCAGGAGTCTGCTCTAATCCCCCAAACGCTCCTCTCCTATGCTCGGCTCTCGCGTCCTTTCCGAGGACAGCATTGCACTACGGTGTGTGCTGACTGGCGGGACTCCCACGGTGGCCGCAAGCCCCATGGGGGCTGAGACTAGCCTCGTCTGTGTTTGTGCATCGGTTTCACATGTGCGTACTTAACGAATATTTGCAGAATGAATCAACGAACGGAGCATATTGCGGAGGTAACTTCTACAGGATTTTCATTAGCAAAGGCCTCATGGTGAGCTGTTAGAGGGGACTCGAGCAGGCTAGGAAGGAAGGTTTGGATGGAAGGAATGGGAGGGGCTAAAGCAAGGCACCTCAGAGAGCACAGTTCGCGCGGATCCACTCTTGAAGGACAAGAGGCACACTCTCGCCGGGACACCGGAGCCAGGGGGTACAGAGAACCACTGCTGGGAGACTGGCGCGTGCCGGCGAAGCCACACCCCACCGCCTCACATAAGCGGGTACATGCAATTCCCCACATGGCTTCCAAGTGTGGAAGCTGCAGCTCGCGGTGTAAGTAAGAATGAGCTTTGTTCCTTCGTCCATCTTCTGTGGGCCACGCACGACACGGAGCCAGGCAAGGTGGGCTGCGACACACACAGGAGTGACTCCTTCCCACACCCCCGAAGGGCTCAGCGGGGATGACAAGCCAAAGCAGCATGTGAAACCAAGCGAGAGGCCGTGAAGACGCGGCCTGTGACTTCGGCTCAGGGAGGCCACCTCGGCGGACTCACAGATGGGGAGGGGAGCTACTTGTGCGGAGGGGAGATGGACCACAGGCTGCAGCCATCGGGGAAAGCTTCCTGGCAAAACTCGGAAAGAAGAAAAACCACCTCCCACCCCCCAAAACACAGGCAAACTAGCAATCCATTCATCCCCTGGAGAAAAGATGGGAGGGTCAACAGCAAGGAACAGAATCAAGGAGCAGGGAAGTGGCTGGAGCCCGGAAGTGCTACACCCCTGCACCCGTCCCCTGCTACCATGTCCTTCTGGGCTGCAGGCAGCAAGCGTCTTAGCAGGTGTTGGCAGAAAATAGTAAGTTAGAGGGAGACTCAGTGAGCACTTGAACAAAATCCCAGGCTACTTTCGCAGCTCTTGGTTTCACTTTTTCTTTGTGGTTTATGCTACTGACCAGTCTTGGGGACTCAGACACTTCATTTCATACCCTTCTTTTCGGCAAAACCGAGAGCACTTTCCACAGCAGTAAGATCAGGAGACAAAACACATGGTTTTGCTCAATTTGGAGAGCCTCTGGCTTGGAAGGCCGGAGTTCCCGCCAGTCCTGCTGCTCTCCTGCTCTCGGCCATGTCTCTTCTTCCTTTCTTGCTCTGGTGAGCAGAGCTCTGGAGGCCGCAGCCTCGCTCCGTTCTAGTCTCAGGCTGGGAGGGCGAGGTCCAGGGGTGCCGGCCTAGGGACCAAGCTGGGTGTCAGTGAGGGGAGGGGCACAGAGGGACCCAGAGAGGCTACCGTCAGGAGGCTTTGTGACAGCCTAGGACACAGCCCAGCAGCTGGGCTACCGTGGCAAGGAGCACCGTGACTGGGATGAGAGCCAACGGGCGTGCTCCCCGAGTCTCATGTGTTCTATGTGGTGACATTTCTCTAGGGAAGCCCCAGGCTCCTACCACAGCCTCTCTTACTTCTCCTGAGACATGGGTACAATTCTAACAAGTCAATTTCTACTTTAGCTGCAAACGTAAAAGACGGATTCTTCTTTTGGAGCAACAAAGCACGGTCCCCAGTAAATTCCTGCTGGGCAGCCACAGCACGACAGGGGCAAGAAACTCTGGAAAAGAGCAGCAGGGCTCAGCCTCAGCTTCGCTGTTCGCCCTGGTGACGGGCTCTGCTGCCTGCCCTTGGGGCGCGAGGGCGAGGTGTGGTACTGGGAGCGCGTGCTGAGCCACCCAGAGCATGTGTGTCTGTCCCGTTTTGCAGAGGCTGGCTGGCCGACCCCACTCTCTGAATGGGGAGGTGAGCATCAACGATGTCCCCAGCTTTCTGGGGTGGGGTGGTCTGCCTTCTGGTAGAGCAGGGGAACGCTCCGTCTCTTCTGCGAGAAGGAGCTGCTGGTGAGGGGTGGTGTGAGGGAGACAACACGTGTCCCCAGACCCAGCCTCACGCTGGGGACATTTGGTGGAGGAAGAGGACACCTATCTCTTGTTTGAAAGCTTTTTTCCTTAGTTTTATTTACATGCTTGTGACCACGAAACCCAAGCTACGGTAGGGACGGCACAGGGTAAGGACCTCAGCGCACCTTCCTTGAAAACAGGAATAAAAGCACTTCCGGTGTGGAAATGACTGACTTCTGCATTCTATCTTTTGTTTTCACCCTTCTTGGCCTGCCGAAGTTCTGGTCACTTTTTTTCCTCCTTAACTTGAGCTCTCCACAAAAATTATCAAAAGCCAACATTAAAATTAGTTCTGGTGCTTGTTACCTTAGAGTTTTGATAGAACAGGAGAGACCTGTCATTAAAAATGAGACTGGGGGGGGCCTGCTGGCTTAGTGTAGCATCGGACTCTTGGTTTGGGCTCAGGGCATGATCTTGGGGTTGTGAGATCAAGCTCCGCGTCAGGGTTCGCGGTGGGTGTGGAGCCTGCTTAGGATTCTGTCTCCCTCTCCCTCCTCCCTCTCTAAAAAAAATAAATAAAAAATGAGATTGGGTATTACTCAAGATTTCCCCTCTTTTTATGTCTCCCCGTGCAGAGAGGCCACCCATTTTCAGGTCTTCAGTGATCACATCTCGCTCCCCTACTGTCCTTCAAGCAGCAGAGAGTGCCTGGGTGGGCACGACCTTCCCTTCTGATGTTTGGTTGGCATCCAGAAAGCCTGGTGACTCCTGGACTCAGTCTCTCCTTTGTACATCAAACCCAGGCAAGTCTCAAGTACACTGAGCTTCCCTCCGAAGGAGGTGTGCCACTTTCTAAATCCTTGTTGTTCCACTCTGAGATTAAGCCAACACCGTCCCTGTCCAATATGTACAGCCCTGCGGGCTAGTGACATCACTGCCACCAACGCCGTCCCTGTCCAATACGCGCAGCCCTGCGGGCGAGTGACATTGGTGCCACCAACACCATCCCTGTCCAATATGTACAGCCCTGCGGGCTAGTGACATCACTGCCACCAACGCCGTCCCTGTCCAATACGCGCAGCCCTGTGGGAGAGTGACATCACTGTCACCAATGCCGTCCCTGTCCAGTGCACGCAGCCCTGCGGGCAAGTGACATCGGTGCCACCAACGCCATCCCTGTTCAATATGCGCAGCTCTGCGGGCGAGGGACATCAGTGCCACCAACACCATCCCTGTCCAATACGCGCAGCCCTGTGGGAGAGTGACATCACTGTCACCAATGCCGTCCCTGTCCAATGCACGCAGCCCTGCGGGCAAGTGACATCGGTGCCACCAACGCCGTCCCTGTCCAATACACGCAGCCCTGCAGGCGAGTGACTTTGGTGCCACCAACACCGTCCCTGTTCAATATGCGCAGCTCTGCGGGCGAGGGACATCAGTGCCACCAACACTGTCCCTGTCCAATATACACAGCCCAGCGGGCGAGTGACATCGCTGCCACCAACACTGTCCCCTTTCAATATGCACAGCCCTGCGGGTGAGTGACATCGGTGCCACCAACACCGTCCCTGTCCAATAAGCACAGCCCTGCAGGTGAGTGACGTCACTACCACCAACGCTGTCCCTGTCCAGTATGCACAGCCTTGCGGGCGAGTGACATCGTCGCCACCAATGCTGTCCTCGTCCAATACATGCAGCCCTGCGGGCGAGTGACATCACTGCCATGAACACTGCCCCTCTCTGATCCATATACCCGGTGAAACTTCCTCGTAAGTCCTTTCGCGACGCCCCTGCCCCCACGGAGAATTTATTGTCCTGTTACCAGACCCATTCTAAGTTATTCCTTCCTCTCCTGTGCATGTTCCTTCCACTCACTGTGTCCGCACGAAGTGTGCCTGTCCCTAAAATGCCTTCCCCTGTTCCCTCCGACTGTCCTGTTTGCATGGGACCCAGCTCTTGTTTGGGACCTGTAATTGGTCTTTTCGACAATCCATCCTTACTGTGCTCTCTCCCTCTGCTGAACTTCTAGAGAACTCGGTCAAGCTGCTGACGTCAGAGCACACGGACAGCGAGCCCAGGCTTCCCCGGGTGTAAGCGCGAAGCTGGTCTGGATGATCCCTAAACACCAGCTGTCAGCTGCCTCTTCCTAGTCAATACACTGAAGAGTATCTTGACCCAAGCAGTTCCCTCTCAAAATGAGCCCAGCGGCCACCTGCCAGAGCGTGCGGGAGGCACACTAGGGGACCTCCACTCCATCCTGTCCTGTATGGCTCCCTGGTGCCGCCGCACTGGACAGGGAGCTCTGTGAGCGTCTTGGGCAAGCAGGCCTCCTGGAACTGCAGAGTGGATGGTCTCCCAGTGGGGAAGGCAGATGCAGACAAGGGAAGGGCTGTGCGGTGGCCACTCTCAGCCCAAGCCCAAGCTCGGAGGCACGAACTGTGCCTGCCTCTTGCAGTGCCTCCCCAACCCCTGCCCTGGAATCCAGGCTGAGATGCATGCATCAGTCTCTATCACTTTAAAAAGTACGGTCTTTTAAAAATCACAGTACACTAATCTGTATTATCATCTCGGACAAGAGTCATTACTCACCGCTCTGGAAATTCCAGGGCTCCTCCTGCGTTATTCACAAAACCACATCTGTCAACCACAGAACCAGGCTGCAGGGTCTGAGCCTGGAGTGGGTTCCACGAAATTCAAGCCTTCACAAGATGATCAGAAGGATTTTTCCTGAGAAACTCCTGGGTACTCCAATGATCCTTCCTGAACTAGAATCATTTTCTGGTTTTGAAAACCCACAGGGATGGCTTTTTAGGGGGCAGGAAAAATTTGTAAAATGATTATGAGGTTGACTTTTCTAAAATACCCCTGTTTAACATTAGGTCTACTTTGGGGACACATCTCTAAATTCATTTGTAATTTTAAAAAGTGATTAGTAGGGGCACCTGGGTGGCTCAGTGGGTTAAGCCTCTGCCTTTGGCTCAGGTCATGATCCCAGGGTCCTGGGATCGAGCCCTACATCACTCTGCTCAGGGGGGAGACTGCTTCCTCCTCTCTCTCTGCCTGCCTCTCTGCTTACTTGTGATCTCTGTCAAATAAATAAATAAAACCTTTTTTAAAAAAGTGATTAGTAAGTGATAAGTTATGAAAAGGACTAGGACTGCTTATAACTTCTGTCTCTCCAAAATACTGACTGTGCCCTCATGAGACTGTCCCACACTCTTCTTTCTCATGAAGGCACCAAGGCAGAATGGAAAATAGAAATGATTTTCTCGAGGTCACTTAATGAGTCAGTCTTGGAAATGGATTAGAATTTAGATTGATCCTATCTTTCTCTTCTGAATTTTTATCAAAAAGGTAAGTATGATCAACTAGCAAGGCACCAAAACCTTAAGAGTTTCTGCAAGGAGGTACAGATCGAGATAAACAGCTTGGCTTTAATTTCACTTGAAAATAGAGCTCTTGCACCTAATTTTCATTTAATTTGCAGATTTTTATCAACTAAGCACTAGTAACTTATTCCACACCTGGGACTATACACTTCACACTCATAAAAGAAAAAAGTCATAAAAGAACTAGCGCTAACTGGTTAGAGATTGCTTTGTTGACAAGGCAGCACAGCAACTTGGGGAGAATGATTTTTAAATCAAATTGCGCCAAAAAGTGAAAGAGCAAAGCTAAAAAGGAAAAGTGCTGAGACGCGTGCCACATGCCACGTGCCATCAAGGCTGCCTGGGCTCCTCCAGGCTGAGCACCTGCCCCTCTGCATTCAAGGTGGACTCCTTTGCTACACACACGCACACACACACATGCACGTGCACACACGTGCACACCCACACGTGAAGGTACAGGGATATTGTTTGCAGGGCCCCACTCGGAATGTACTTCCTGCACAAAGTATTCCTTAACCCCCAGTGGACAGGCTGGGTGCCTCTCCTGGAAGAGCGCGCCTGACATTCTACTCTAATTGTCTTGTTCTCCTCTCAGCTCAGGAGAGGAAGGATCCTGCTGTGCTGTCTTCTTCACTGTGCTGCTCCCCAGAGCCTGGCTGGACCCTAAATATATCTTGTGGAAAGTAACTGTTAATGGAAATTGTAGTGTTGGTGAGGCCAAGAGGTGAGTAAGAAGCCCATCAGAGGCCTAACCAGGTGAAGGGACAATGCCAGAAAGTCACTCGGTGGGACAGCACAGGCTGGCACAAAGGTCTACTAGTGGGTCCTGCTGTTTACACACATTGAGAATAATCACACACACTGCAACATGGGTGAGCGGCCCGCGGGGGACCAGACTGCACACAGCTCCATTACATGAACAGTCCAGAGCAGGCAAATCTAGGAAGAACACATTAGTGACAGCCTAGGGTCAGGGGTCTGGGGAGACTGAGGAGTGAGTGCCACTGGGCAGTTTCTTTTTGGAGTAATAAATTGAACGTGCTGATGGTTTCACAACTCTGTCCATATATTAAAAATCACTGAGTTGTACACTTAACACACACATTGAGAACCTGTGAGCATTTTTTCTTTTTTTAAAGATTTTATCTATTTATTTGACAGAGATCACAAGTAGGCAGAGAGGCAGGCAGAGAGAGAGAGAGGAGGAAGAGGATGTGGGACTTGATCCCAGGATCATGACCTGAGCCGAAGGCAGAGGCTTAACCCACTGAGCCACCCAGGCGCCCCACTGTGAGCATTTTTAATACCCTAAAAGTATTTTATTAAATTTTAAAAATACCTAATTAATGATAGGAACACTCATGATTTGCAGGGCAGATATGACTCATAATGTATATGTTAGGTGTTACCTAACAACGGTTGGTGGGGTGGATAAGAGAAACAATTTTCACAGCCACAAAATGTAACTAAGAGGGGCTGAGAGAATCCAGCCGGCTCGGTTCAACCGAACACTGCAAAAGTAGCTGAAATGCACCGTAAATAATGTTGAGCGGCCACAGGCGGCAACATCTTTCCTTGTGGGTCAAACAGACCGCTTACTACTGAACACAGAGCTGCTTGTCATCTAGGAAACACTGGGAAGCCCAAAGAAGTGAAGAGGCAATGAAGAAATCAGCACCAACAGATTCCATTGCTTTCGTGACAAAACCCCCACTTGGCTCACACCACGCACGGTGCACCCACAGAGTGCTTCACCGGACCTCTGCTTCCAAGGGAAATGGAGATTCTTACAGAAGTACCTTCTGGAAGTTCAAACACCAAGTTTTCATCGTGGCGTTGAAGATGAAACAACAGAGAAAATAGCGGGCACACAACTAACAGATGAACAGAACCCAGAGAGAATGAAGACTTCTTGGTAAAACTTCGCTTTCAAAGCTGCTGGCTACAGAATCTTCTAGAGCAGCAGGCTGGCAAAGTTCTTTTTTACCAAAGATCCGGTAGTGAGTGTTTCAGGCTTTGGAGACCAAGAGGCAAAACTGAAGATCCTCTGCAGGTACTCAGAGAACCACCAACAATGCAAAACCCCGTCTTAGCTTTGGGGCCACAGCCTACTGACCCTTGTTCTAGGGGTTACAAGTTTTTAAGAGGAGTGACTATCAGATTAGCTCCTAAATCAGAACTCTTCTCAAACACCCTGAGGGCCAGAAAACAGACATCCAATGAGATCATAACAACTAATGTTTATAGATCTTTCTGGAATATAAAGTAATTCCGTATAAATTCTTTTATCCTCATGACAATGCTATTAGGTAGACCGAGTACAGATCTCCCTGTCAACACGGGGTTGATCCCTTCACTGCAAATTCCTTGCTCCTTCACTTCCACTCCGCTGCTTTTCTACAGTGAAGCGCCTGGGCGTCTTCCCTCACGACGGGCATAGAGGGCCCCACGAGCCGAGAAGCCGTGGAGACGTGCAGCAAGTCGAATGTGCAAATGCTCACACCTGTGGGGGTTTCAGGGCTGCCCCGGGGGTGCAACCACGCAGACGCCCTGTGAAGCCTGACTGTGGCCCTTTGCTCTCACTCCGTCAGGGAGCCCCACCTCACCACATACCCTGAGAACATGCAGCCCTCGTCACCTCCCCACTGGCCTTCTTCCCCCCGGGTCACCTTTTCCACTCATCGCTCAGATGATGGCCAAAATAATCCTTCTGAAATACAAACCTAACCAGCTCCCCTCCTCGTAAGGCCTCAGTGACTCATGACTTCTTGCAGAACAAAAGGAAAAACAACTCTTCACACGGCCTAAGAGCCACCCTGTCCGGGCCTCGGCGCTCTCCCCGGCCTCCTCCTTCGGGAAACCTGCACCCCAGAGAAGGCAGTTACTGGTCGCTCCCACAGCTGTTTCGAGGCCCTCTGCTGCTTCTCCCTAGGTTCCCTGGGCCCGAAACACCTACCTGAATGCTGGCGTCTTCAAGGTTGCTCTCAGGAACGGAGGGGGACCAGGACTCTGGTTCCGCTGCACACGAGCTCCTGCCGGGACCCGGCGCCTGCCCTGCCCGTGTCTCCTCCCTGAGCAGCTGCAGATCTCTCAAGGGCCCGAGCAGTGTCTCGCTACACACTCCAGCAGGACCAAGAGAGACTAAACAAGCAAAACGCACAGCTCCTGGCTGTCAAGAGCTCACCTGCCCCTTGATGAGGGAATGCAGCACAGACCTGTGAGAGGTTACGTAATGGCCAAAGTGGAAAAATGACCCGCAGCTGCTGAGTACCACAGTGACTCTGAGCCGGGCCCAGCCATGAGACCAGCGGCTGCCAGGGAGAGGAGAGCAGCCACGGCCTGACACGCTGCCCCAGGATGCACAGAGGAGTGGGAGGACCTCGGGTGTGGACGGTGAGGAGAACCAGAAGGAAGGACTGGGGCCCTACCATGCCGTAAATGCAGTGACTGTCACTACGAATCCTCGAGACAACTGTTCAGGGGCCTGTCGGCAGTAAGTACCCTGAGCAGGTCCAGAAAGATCACATCGCTGGGCCTCATGAACTCAAGGACACTACACTCCGACCCTACTGGTGCTCTGGCCAGCACGGGGACAGAGTCGTCCCGGCGCCCCCTGTCCTTTAAGCCACGGAAGCTGTACCCACCAGGGAGCGTTCTAAAAATGTCTGCGGTGGCACAACATCACAGCTAACTTTAAAGACCGCAGGCGGCCCCGGAATGAGGCCAGCTGCTCAGAATGGAAGTGACGCGCGTCCCTGCGCTTCCAGTCCGCGGGTGGCCTCCCCGTGCGGCACTCCCAAAAAGTGAGCCGGTTCTTGCTGAGTCCAGGGTCTTCTCCTCACCATCTCTGCTTCACTCTTATTTGGTAGGGGGGTACCTGAGTCCGAACACCCACCCTCCCACTCCCCCTCAAACATTCTGTTCTCCCCGGCTGCTGAACCTCGCGGGTTTCTGCTTCCCTCCCTGGAACCGCTTCCTTCCTCCTCTGGGCTCTGGAAACATGGGTCCCAGGGGGTCTTTAATGGTCTGTTCCCACGTGTCCTCTCACAGAGGGTATCTGTACACTTCCCAAGCCCCACTATTGCCCTGTATTCAGCTGGCCTTGGTACATCAAGTTGTTCTGTATTTACTGTACACATATTTGTCATTAATTCCCCAAACACGTGAGTTCCTGGCATGTGCCAAGCATTACCACACACTGGCGCTACAGAGAAAAAAGTCTCCACCCACCCCAAGACACACTACTGGCAGAGAGAGGGAAGTCAATCGGAGTAAGGCGCCTGATCACGGTGAGGGCCATGAACGAGACCCCAGGGGCTGGAGGGCTAGAGAGAGGATCAGAGCCGACTGGGAGGCTGCAGTAGGCTTCCCAGAGGAGGTGATGTTTGAATGGAGCCCTGAATGAACAGGAGTTGGGCAAGCAGACCCTGTGCATGTGCTGGGGGCGGGAGGAGTTTGTCTCAGAGCACAGGGCAGAAGCGAGGGCAAGTGGTGAGAGACACTGGGGCTCTGATACACCCCTGAGCTGAGCGGGGTTAGCCGAAGGCTGCGCGTGGAGCTGGGCGAGCACACATGGCTAAAACGCAGGAAGGGCTCTGGGTAGTGAGTGTTAACTACCTTGAAAGCCACGAAGGGCTTCTGAAGGAGTTTCGAGGAGTGGAACAGTCAGATTTGTGCATCAAAGAGATCACCCTGGGGGACGACTCGTGGGGCTGGGGCAGGAGAGGGAGTTGTGGCTAGACTCAGAGGCAAGCTAAGTGCTGATGAGCTAAGGCAGTGGGAGGGAGATGGGGGGATGACGGCTTTCTACCTCAGGTGAAGCCAGGATGTTCTGGCTTGGGTCTCTGGGCAGGTGGTGGTGGTTTTCATTCGGGGAAGGAGTGAGGAGAAGCCATTTTAGCGAAGAAATGGAAGACTTCACGTGCCCATGGAGTGTGCGTGTGGAGATGTCTAGTGGGCAAGGGATGTTTGGGGCTGGAGCCCAGGAGAGAGGGAGTCCGGTCCGTAACCCAGATCTGGCTGCTGGAGGGACTCATGGGAGGGACTGGGGGTCACCTGCTGGGATGACAGAGCCTTGAGAAACAATAGGGAGTGAGCGGAGAGGTGCTCAATAAGGAAAATGCCCTGATTTTGGCTACGGCACTCACACAGCTGGATTTAAAGATCGTCTTCTATCTGTCTCCTCCTCCTTGCTCTCTCCTTTCTCCCGTCCACAGTACACACTGCAATAAGAGATTTTTCTAGAACACTGTCCTGCCTTTACTACCAGCTAAACCACATTTCACAGCCTCCTGTGCCGAAACCTAAATCTGTTGTCAGGTTAAAGCACCCTCTATTACAGGTGCAGCACGATTTCCTGTCTCTCACTCATACCTGGCCCTGCTTCGGCCAGGTGGCCTCCTTGGGGTCTTCCTTTCCAGGGCCTCTAATCACCTCCACGCCTGCTCCACTCCTGCTGGTCCTTGGCTTGGGTATCAGCTGCCTCATCTCAGCCCACTCAATCCTGTCCGTCCTCCCACTGAAACCACACGGTATCGGGCAGCAGGGACGGCGCTCTTCTCAGCTACCTTACACGCTCTGGGTGCTCAGGCCAATGATTCCTTGTTCCCGGATGTTCTCTAATTCAAGTATATCCGACGAGGCTCCCTGAGCTTGATCACAGAGTCGCTGGGGAAAGGACATGTTTTGCACTTCTCTCCTGCCCATGGAGTACCCACCAGCCTTGCTCAGAGAGTCGAAGTCATGACCGACCGACCGTGACCCCAGAGCCCAGTGAGGGGCACAGGTGGGTGACAGAGGGCACAGAGCAGCCGCCGGGCAGGGAGACGAACTACGCCAGCACAAGGCGAACCATCTGTGAAGGCACACGCTGAGACAACGCTTGAGCATTATACTGGCATGCTTATCTCCCAGAAACATCTACTGCCGAAGAGACAGAATGACTCGGACAACTGACATGAGCCAGCCCCTGTCACCAGCCACCCAGTGCTGGCACAGGAGTAGTGGCCAGGACGGCAGGGACGGCCCCACTCTCGGGCTGGACTGGCTAGCGACAGCAACAGAGAGCAGTGCTGAGCCCTCGCACACCACCCCTGCTCGAGGAGCAGCAGCAGCCAGTGCAAGACAGGCTCTGCTGGGCCCTTTCCACTCTGGAAGGGACAGTGTTATGAACCGAAAGCTGCCCACCCTCAAATTCACAGGTTGAAGTTCCTAACCCCCCTTGTGCCAGAGCTGGGGACTGGGCCTTTGAGGAGGTAACTGAGGTTAAACGAGACCAGAAGGGTGGGACCTGAATCCAACAGGACTGCTGTCCTCCTAAGACGAGACACCAAGACATGCGCATTCTGGGAAGAGGCCATGTGAGGCCGGAGTGGGAAAGGCGGTCATCTGCAGGCCCGGAGAGCCCTCTCCAAAACTGACCCTGCCGGCATGCTGATCTTGGACTTCTAGCCTCCACAACGGGAAGGGAAGAATGTTCTGCCGGTCAGACCTGGTGCTGTGGTATTCTGCTGTGGCAGCCTGAGCAGACGCTAACGAAGGCAGCGACACAGCGTCGCCGGAATGGACTCGCACTCTGGTTCTAGGCCCGCTGACTTTTCTGTCAGCCAGAGCCACCACCTGGGGGGTTACAGAAGTTCGCTCCACCCACCAGGCTTCCAGCTAACGTTGCGTCACATCGCAAGGTCACTTTTTTTTTTTTTTTAAGATTTTATTTATTTGATAGAGATCACAAGTAGGCAGAGAGGCAGGCTGAGAGAGAGGAGGAAGCAGGCTCCCTGCTGAGCGGAGAGCTCGATGCGGGGCTCAATCTCAGGACCCTGAGATCATGACCTGAGCCGAAGGCAGAGGCTTTAACCCACTGAGCCACCCAGGCGCCCCGCAAGATCACTTATAAGGGGTGCACGGGCGGCACCGGCCCCCTCACACATCACACGGCTCCCCAGTCTGGAGGGGGAGCTCTGCAAGGACGGCTCTGGGGGTCCCGGCACGAAGTACAAACCCTACATCAACAACCACCATCCAGGTGCTGCTGTGTGCCCAGCAGGGAGAACACGTGGGCCCTGGGAAGAAGATGGAAGAGGGGTAGTGGCCCTAAGTACCCTCTCACCCAGTGACCTGCTTAGGAATCTGGGCTTCCTGTCCCTGAAACTAGATTCCATGGGTTCAGAGAGCTTGGCTCCCAGGAGGGTAACACTTCCACTGGGGACAAGATAAGAAAGGCCATTACATCTGAAGTGACAGCTGCTGCCCAGTCACTTTGGGCTCTCGTGCCAAGAGGAGCAGGTCAGGAAAGAAGTCATTTTCATGGCAGGATTAAGTAACTGTAATCCTCCAGAAAAGGCACAACTAGGGGGACAAAAAGTAGGAGGGAAAAACATGTGTGGCACGAGGGTGTCTCCTGGGATGCCCATGCCCTGGTTTTTACAGTTAAAGGACAAGGGCAGCAGACACAGCCTGAGACCGGGGACTGAGACCTCACACGGATGACACTGTGTCACTTCACCAAGACTGTCTTCCCGTCAATGGTCGAATGGAAAGTAGAAGAGGGAGGTGATGGCCAGGGCGGCCTGGAGAGCAACTTCCCCAGAAGGGGATGAAGTGTGTCTTAATCTTCCTCTTGAAGGTTTCTCCTGGGACAAGAGTGTCACTGGAGTCCTGCAGAAGCTGCTCCAAGAACTTCTGTCAACCAGGAAAATGCCAGCAGCACAAGGGGTGGGTGCTTTGGCCCACTGCCCAGATCCCCTGCCTCCCCAGGACAGAAGTGCTCCACCTTCCTGCTGAGGGGGACTGCTGGCAGCGGAAAGCTCTCCAGGGACACCCCCTGAGGATGGCGTGCAACACAGGACAGCCAGTCAGCCCCAGACCTGCAGTTTGCACCCAGTGACTGGCTGGTGGAGGTTTCAAGTGTCAGCTCTTTGGCCAAATCCAGTGCAATCTGGAAGGGCTCTCCATGGCTCTCTGTGAGGCTGGCTCAGACCCTCTTCGTAATTCTTGGTTCAGTCTCCCCGTGTCCTTCACCACCACTCCCCCCGAAAGATGCAGATTCCGACAGTGTTCCCTAAGAAACCTGATGCATGAAGATGTCCCTGGGGATGCCTAGCTAAGCAATACGACCTCTCTGGTTTGCTCACAAGCATGGGCTCCACGAGCTATCTAATGGGGAGTTCTAGGTATTCCGAAGGTACCTCGGTCAATGTATTTCCCCCAGATCCGCTCTTTTGGTATTGGAGAAATGGTGCTGTCATCAATCCATCCCATTATCTAAGCCATTATCTCAGAATTTCTTTCTCTCCCTCACAGCTCTGCCCATTCTACCTGGAAAATATTTATACTCACCATGACTTCAGTTTTTGGACTCTGGTCTTTCTGAGTTCTCATACTTTTCATTCTTCCTTCTCTTTCCTTGTAGGATCCAGCTCCCCCTCTTGCTACACACAAGGCTCCTTCTATGGCTTATGTTCATCTTGGATATAATTCTCTTAAAGGACTCACTTAGCCAACCCTCTAACTCACTTAGTCAACCCTCTGAAGCTGACTCCATGATCCATACATCCAGCTCTGAGGTGAAAGGTCTGTCCTCCACATTTAAATACATCATAGGTGTCTTTGTTGTATGTTCCAGAGTCATCTCAAGGTCAAATACCTCTGTAGGGAATAATCTGGGTTTTCTTTTTCACCTATAGGCTCTGCCCATTAATAAGGGTATATAAACTCTAGGAGCCCTATCTCCAGTGGGACACCTGGGATGCCACACTTGATCTCACTTTTCCAGGTACCACTGTGAGGCCTGCAGACCTAGTTCTCACACCCGGTGAAGGCAGGAAGGAAATAGGGAGATGGCATGAGAGAACAGTATCCTCTCTCATACCCCAGAGGGTAAAGGAGACGGACATAGAGATAAAGAGCCCGGTGTGCTGGATGGCAGAGTGCCAGAGCAAGATCAGTAGGAGGGTCGGGCTGACATACAGTAACCCTTGAAAGACAGGGGTGCCATTAGAGTGTTTGCATACAGCAGTTTTTGTAGATAAATGTGCAGTATTTCCTGATACTGATGACGAGGCTAAGAAGACACAGCCTTTGATTCACTGGTTATTCCCCTGAAACTTTCTCATCTTCATAGTCTCTCCCTTTCAACCAAGGAAAATCGAGAAGCTTCACATCTGCCCTTCACTGCAGCGTACATGATAACCAGCATTTTTAACAGGAACACACTGTGGCTTTTACAAGATCATAAGGACAGATAAATATCATGTCTTGTTAATTAGGTTGGTGTTTCTCTAAGAAATTATGTTTATCTAATAGAAGTGGAGTAAGAATGCCCAGTTTGACCAGTCCTTTCAGCTGCAAATTTTTTTTTTTACTTAAAAAACAAAAAAACCCCAAAGCGCTAAGAAAACCACTAACAGAGACCTACATCCTATGTGGAAACGTCAAGTTCTCCAGGCTGCCATGTGCAGGAGTGACGCGTCCTCTCGGCCGCACGGTAAGCCGCAGAGGTGAAGTGTGCCGAGCACTTGGGCCTTTCCAGTCTGTCTGCCGCTGCTTACCTGCTGTCTCTGTCGTCTCACTTGTGCAAAGTGAGAGAGCGTCAGCTGCCGGTCAAGCCGCTCCATCCTCTGCTGTCTCTGGATGTCGACGGTGGCCCCCATCCCAATCCGGGCTTCGGTGGCGGGTTCTGGAGATGAGAAGATGGGCTCCAGCGTCCAAGAAAAGAACTTCGCCATCCATATGGGAACGCAGAGCGCCTGGTGGAGCTGCAATACTTTGCTGTGGTAGCAGAGGCCGGATGCCTGAAAGGAGGAGGTCCAATGGGATTGTTTCACCGTAACCGCGTTCGAGAACATACTAACACAGAAATCAGGAAGACCACAAAATACTTCCCAGGCTATGCTCCTTCATTCTAGCAGCGCTGGGTGGTAACCAACACTCCTACCAGGTGCACAGCAGTAAGCAGGACAAGTAAACAAGAACTTAATTTACTCACTAAACAAATTTGTTTTTATAAAGCTAGAAGAGACAGTAAAATCCTAACCACTTCGCACTCAAAGAACTGGCCAAGTATTTAAAAAACAATGTTTTCTTTAACAAAAAAAGCCATACAAGATCTGATTTCTGAAACACTTTCACACTGTACTACCTCTGTGGTTACTCTTACTGGCAGATGGCCATCAGAGAGATACTGGCAGAAGACAACTTTAAGGGATGCCTGATGGCTCTGAGGGTTGAGTGTCTGCCTTCGGCTCCGGTCATGATCCCAGAGTCCTGGGATCAAGCCCTACATCGGGCTCCCTGCTTCTCCCTCTGCCTGTCAATCCCCCTGCTTGTGCTCTCTTTCTTGCTGACAAAAATCTTAAAAACAAAACAAAACAAAACAAAAAAACCCTTTAATGGCCAATGATGCAATCCAGCCATATAATAAATTTATCAGAAAATAAAGACAGTTTACAATTTACATAGTGTTCTGATACATTTTTCAAGTACTGATTTTTCTAGTTTTAAAATCCTTGCCAATAGTAATTCACAATTCTATTTACAAACAAGCCTATTTTTTTTTTCATCTTTAAGGTAATTTATATGGTATGAGACATCTAAAGACTGGTTTTCTAGGTTAAAATGAGTTTGGCTATTCCTTTTTTTTTTTTAAGATTTTATTTTTATTTATTTGTCAGAGAGAGAGGGAGAGAGAGCGAGCTAGCAAGCAGAGGCAGAGAGAGAAGCAGGCTCCCCACAGAGCAAGGAGCCCGATGTGGGACTCGATCCCAGGCCGCTGGGATCATGACCTGAGCCAAAGGCAGCCGCTCAACCAATCGAGCCACCCAGGCGTCCCGAGTTTGGCTATTCTTTTGTAAAAAAATCTTTAATTTTGTGAATCTGATTCTTAGGATAAATTATTCATAGCAAATTAGAACATATTTGACAATGTGCTAATAGGAGAAAAGTACACTTTAATGTTTTAATAAAATTTAAATCAATTATTGAGGCAAGACTTTGTTGAGCACTGTTCCAGGCACTCAGTGGACAGTGGAGGACAAGATCAACAAGGCCCTCTTCTTGTACGGGTAACAGGGGTCAGTATGGCAAATACAGAGTGAGGCAGCAAATACATAAAACAATTCCAGATAAGTTCTGTGAAGGAAACAAAATAAAGTGGCCTGGAGCAGGGACTGTCTGTAGGTCAGTGCCAGGGAAGCTTTGGAGGAAGTGACATTTGAGCAAAGCTCTTCAGGATAATGGGGTGCCAGCGATCTGAAGATGTGGGAAGAACATCTCAGGCAGTGCAAACAGAAATGCGATGCATTTCTCCCGGTGGGCCCGGGAGCATCTGGGAGAGATCCTAGATCTCTAGGGGACCTGGACCTCCAGGGAAAGCTCAGCAGAGGTAAGGATCTAGGGGTCTGGGACACTGACAGCAGTTCAAGCAACGAGAATAGGTAAGAGCAAGGGTGCGGGACAAACAATAGAAGGGAGAACTTCGGATTCAACCCAGCAATATTCTGTGCGTGGACGGGGTAGGAGAAGCCAGTGGAGCTATCTGGCAGCCCACCAGGGGAAGGCGGAAAAGGCTTAGCGTCAGCAAAGCACAGAGAACGTCTCGGGCTGGGGACAGCCAGTATGAACCACACAGCTCCGTGGTCAACCAGGCCAGGGAGTAAAATGACCCCCGGATCTGGCAAAAATGGAAGCCTTTGATGACCTTATAAGTATAGTTTCGGTGCTGTGGTAGGAGCAAGAGACAGACTGGTGCAGAGGGAAGAGTGAAGGCAGAGGAGTTTTGGTTTCAAATAATTTCTATGTCACTTCTCTCAAAACCGGTACAGAAGAACAAAGAAAATGAAACCAGAAACAAATTCCACATTCAATGAAACTAGAAAGCCTCTGTAATCCTGAACCACATTAACAAAATGGGAAACACTGAGTATTTAGAAATCACTTGGCGCAGGGGAAGAAAGGTAAATACAAGTGCTGGCAAGGTCCCTGAGAGCTCAAACAGGCTCAGGGCTTAGAGGCACCAGGAACGCAGAGGGCCGGAGCGATGCGAGGGCCTGCCTCCAGAGGAAGCAACCCCAATTCCTGCTCAACCCAGCGTCGCCCATACCCACCCTCTCCCCTCCAGGGAGAAGGTAAAAGTTTTGCAGGGCGTGAACCAAGGAGGTTCCCGAAGTGGGCAGAGCCGGCTCCAAGGGGAGGCCCGGGGCTCTGCCCCCAGGATTCCGCCCAGACAAAGGTCTCACAGAGTGAGGTCTCATACAGCTTCCAGAAGAAGACAACGGAGGGAGCATGGACAGAGCAGGACTGTACTTCAAGAGATAATAGTTAAGATTTCTCCAGAATTAATAAAGAATATAAATCCCAGATTGATAATGCAAGAGTCCCAAGAGGGATAACAAAATGGAATTTATATCTAGATGCACTGTTGTGAAACAAAGAAGCCCTTAAAAGTTACCAGAGATAAAACAGACTGCCTAGAAAGGAAAAAAAAAAACATTAACTATCTGCAGAATAGCAAACTGTTAAAAAGAAAATTTTGAAACTATAAAAAAAAGGCACACTAAAGAAAATCCTAGTAATAAATAAAGGCATCACATCCATGAATGGGAAGATGTAAAACTATTAATATACAAATTTTCACCAAATCAAGATACAAAGTCAATGTAATTCAAAATAAAATCTTAGCAGCTTTTTGTTGTTGTCGAAACTTAAATGCCAACTCTAAAACACATTGCATTTGGAATATTTAAAGTTTAAGTATTAAAAACATAATGTTGGGAGAAAGCCACCAGACAAAAAATATATGATTCCATTTTTGTAAGTGGATCGATCTGAATGATCTATCTCCAGTGGGAAAACCATGGAGCGAAGCATGAGGGTGATGACCGTCCATCCTGTGAGACCAGGGAGGGAGGGGCGCTCCGAGGCTGGCAGTACTCTGCCCTGTGTGGCGTTTTATGGGTGTGTCCACTTTCCAGTGATTTGTTTGGTTTCGTGACATTTCTAGTTTACGAACACTTGGGTGTGTTATATATACAATAAAAAGACTTTAAAAAAATAAAGGATCCATAATGGCCAATGTAATGATAATAAGGTTATCAGGTTTCAGGATAGGATATAAAGTTTGAGTAATTAAAACAGTGTGGTCTCTATGTAGAGCTACTCGAAGTGACCTAAAGACCAAGCGCGTAGAAAGAGGCTGCAGGGGACAGGGGCATGTGGTAAGTCAGAGGGAGCTCTACATAAGGCTGCAGAACAGACCCACCTTCCCATCATGTGTAAACTCCCAACGGATTAAGGAAATAACTCACCGAACTTTAAATCTTTCTGCACAAAATACAGAAGGCACATCTTTTTGACACTGGGATGGGAAGGGTTGTTTTTTTTTTTTAAAGATTTTATTTATTTATTTGACAGAGAGAGAGATCATAAGCAGGCAGAGAGGCAGGCAGAGAGAGGGGGGGCAGCAGGCTCCCCGCCGAGCAGAGAGCCCCATGCGGGGCTCGATCCCAGGACACTGAGATCATGACCTGAGGTGAAGGCAGAGCCCTAATCCACTGAGCCACTCAGGCGCCCCAGGATTTTTAAACAAGGACCAGAAAGTACAAACTATAAAAGAAAATAAACATTTACTTACTTTATAATTTAAAATCTACAAGTATGCCACAAATTACCCTAAGTGAAGTCAAAGGACAAGTAAGAGCCTAGAGAAGGTCCTTAGAATCCTTGCAGGCAACAAAGGCAATGTTCAAAATACATAAGGAAACTATACATTTATCAGAGCGAGACAATCAACCCAACTTAAAAAGCAGGTGAAAAGGCCATTTCAGAAGAGGAAATTCAAAAGGCCAACAAACACATGAAAAGATTTTTATTCTCACTTGTTTTTAGGGAAATGCAATGTTAAATATAGGAATAGAAAAAAATGGGAAAATCTGGGATCCAGTTTGGGTGAGGACGAGGAGAACAGAGAACCCTCCCAGTCCTGAGGGAAAAGTCCAAGTGTAAAGTGGTCGGAGCTCTGGCGAGAGCCATCTGACAATGCCTGACAACGCCCTGTGCAGGGCTGAAGCCCTGCTTTAGGGAATCTTCAACTTCAGAGCTGATTGTAACAGCTAGAAAATGGAAACAACATGTCCCCAGACAGGAATGGCTGAGGGCTGGCTCATTCATCCAAGGGAACACTAAGCCACAGTTCAAATAAATTCGGTGTACATGTGTTAAGGTATTTTTAAATTTATCATATACCATGTCCATCTTTTTACAAGATTCGTAAGCATAAGATAATAGTATATACTATTTATGGGCACAAACTTATGTAGTAAGTACAGAACCATGAGCTTTTTTTTCCCCCTACAGCAGGATGAAGGAAACAGGAGGTGCAGGGGGTAGCAATATCTGTGTGTTTGTGAGTGTGTGTATAATTTTTTTTAAACAAAGAAAGAGGGAGTCATTTTGGCAAAAACATATAACGGATTGGAAGCAAGGAATTGTAAATTCCTTTTCTGAAGATCTGAGTAGGAAGGAAAACAGAAAACTGCACTGGTTTTGCTTAAGACAGCAGAATGTTGTTATACACATAACCAAATATGAAAACAATGATCAAAACAGAACTGCGAGATCTGAATTAAGTATAAAAATTAAAATTTTTGGTCTTTAATTTCAAAGCCTCAACCATGATTGTGAATTTGTCCACTTCTCCATTTAGTTCCCTTTTAACTTCTTGTACGCAGTCAAAAACTGTTAGTAGGCATGCATATACTTATAACTGACCCTTTTATCACAACAAAGTATCCCTCTTTGTTTTAGGATTACTCAGATAGAAATCTATTTTGTCTGATATTAATGTGGCCATGTCAGCTTTCTGTTTCCATGATGTATTTCTTTATCTTTTGACTTTCAACTTTGTGTGTCTGCGTTTAAAGTGTGTCTTATAGATTGTATACAGCAGTTTCTGGCTTTTAATTCCGGACTGATGATTTCCACCTTTTGTTTGTTTAGCTCTTCAGACTTAATGGGCTTACTTTGATATAGGTGGATTTTGCTATTTGGTTTCTATTGGTCTCATCTGATTTTTTTTTGTTCTTTGTTCCTCCTTTCCTATTTTCTTTTGTGTTAAGCCAATAGTTTTGGTATTTCAATTTGTTTATTGAGTTTTGTTTTGTTTTCAGCAATACTTCACAGAATATTTTTCTTGTGTTTGCTCTAGGGATTACAATACCCATCTTTAACTCACCACATGTGCTTAGAGTTAATACTGAATTATTTCAAGTAAAATATAGGAAACTTGCAAGAATATAGTCCCACTTACCACCACTGCAAACCAATGCTACTTTATATATTATACCTATATACTTATAAACCTAGCAATATGGTGTTATTTTTGTTTTACATAATCATATGTCTTTTAAAGAAATGAGGAAAATATAATGAAAATGCATAGTTGTTGCCTCTACTTAGTGAGTTCATAGGTTCTTTTAAGGAATTGACGAAAGCTAAAGATTTTCAGTCTCCTGCCACGTTTATCCCTGTCCCCCACCATCATGTATACACTCACCAAAATCATGCATTAGGATAATTTATAACAATTAGGATAATTTTAACTCTGGTAATAAACGAATATATTACTGCAAATTCTGGCAGGGAAAAAATAGGGCTTTATGCTCATCTGCTTGAATTTCATCCCAAGGGTTTGCCTCCTATTTGAATGTGTGCTTTGGATAAGGAAGAACTGTGGTTGGTTTGATCCAGTTTGGCTTCTGCATCTAGAACAGTGTCTGGCACATAGTAAGAGCTCATTAAGTATTTCCTGGGAAAATGGAAAATTAATAAATGTTCTAAAAAATACATTATTTTAGAATCTTTCAAGGGAAACTGGGAAGCTGCCAACAGACACATTTTTGGTGCTAAGTTTATACTTTCCCATATGACACAAAGGTAGAGTTTACCTGTCTATGCCTCTGGTGCACCAGCATGACCTCAAGTTGTCAACTAATTAAAGTGCTCTTCATAAATGTTAGGTATTCATAGTGGATTAAAATATAAAGAGCTTAAACAGTTTAGTTTCCTATAAATATTTGATAATCATCACCTTATCCTATGACAAGATGGGATAACAATGACTGCATTAAATTCTCCCTGAATTATACACCTCATTACTACCGAGAGCTTTGAGAGAGTATTACTTATTATTATGCTACCTTAATTTATACATTACTTTTAACTTTAATTTTCATTATCTCAGAAACCTTTCATGTATTGGGACTTCTGAATGAGAGTTTTCTCGAAATCCCCAGTTTGTGAAAAAAACGGGCTTTAAAAATAGACCGTATGTTCAGATTTGCATGTCAAGAGGCCGGGGGGAAACACTAAGGGAGGGGTTCCTGTGGCCCTCAGAGCGGGAAGTTGACAGGCCCAATTGTCTTGGGAAGGCCAGGCATGAGATCTAGGATGACCAGATACACATGCCACTCTGTGTGGGAAGGCCAGCTAGAGCCAGAATGAGATCATTCAAGCAGCAGGAATCAGGAACCCTGGCCCAGGAAAGGAAACCCAGAGGTCAGGAGGGCAGAGAGCAATCTAGGCCACCTGCAGTGGGAAGCCCACCCCAAAGAGCGGGGCCACAGCCCTGGGTAAGTGCTAGGCACTCCCCGTAAGCCAAAGAAGCTGTTACCTCATAAATCTGAGAATATAAAACAACAGGAAATTGTTTTCTTTAGGCCATTAATAAACATGGATGTCAATTACACACTTATTATGATTTTTCAGATTATTTGTCCTTTTAGAAAGGGAATCAAGAAATAACACTCATAGGGCAAATAATTTAACTGGCTACGTAGAAAAGAGGCGAAACCCTCTTGCTTACAGAGAGTAAACCTCAAGCATCCTCTGGTCCCGCTTAGTATAAGCATGTAACCACAGCAAGGTTCACATCTTCAGGAAGATGAGAAACCATGACCGGGCAATGACACCCAGGTGTTTGACGATCTCTTTCTGCAGGCAAGTGTGGCTGAACAAAAACCCCCACAGCACACTGTACTGCCAGGGTCCTGGAAACTACGGTCTCGCCATCCCGAAACCTATCACCTGACAGGACAGCAGAGTAAACACAAAGGAGCTGCTCTCTTGGGGAGAAAGTGCGGCCTCTGCAAGATGGGAATGAGCCGAGGGAGCAAACATCCCTTTGCACCCAGACCCCATTAGACAGACTCCATATGTACTCAAGTCCGGAAGAAACCAGACTGAGGCTTTTCATCCAACTTTTATTCTTCCAATACATACTTGCTTAACATTTATTATGTGCCAGGCTCTGCTGTAAATGCTGGGATACAGCAGGGAGCAAAACAAAGAAAACTGTTGCTCTAAACAGACCTTACCTTTACATATTCTTTTTCTTCACTAAAAATGCTAAAGAAAGAAAGAAGAAACTTTGTAATTACTTGTTTTTTTGTTCACCCAAAGAATATGTATGCAAATTAGAGATGCCTGAAGTTATTTCTGTCACTGGTGATTAATTACAAAATGATTATTCTTCCCATAACAGACAGAATCATGTGGCACTCATCAAAAGAGTCTTACAATCTTGTTCTTTGTCAAGTACAAAAATGATTCAGATGAACTTCCTATAGCTCTCATCTTTTTAGCTATCATCTTGAAGTATCTAATTAAAGCACTGGATATCTCGGTTCTTGGGAGGTTACACTGGAATAAGGACAGAATTAATTAGACCGATCACAGACTATTTGTTAGGAAGCTGCTCTAAACTCTTCCTTTTGGAAAATCATGTATCAGGATTATAAGGTCCAAAGCAGAAAACCGCAAATAACAATGGCTTAAGTACAACAGAAGTTTATTCTCCCTCACGGTTATAAAAGCTCTAACCATCTTAGCTGCATTCCAGGCAGCAAAGGGAAGAAAATGCGGAAGGACAGAAGGACAAAAAGGCTACTTTAAGGAGGCTTCCCCAGAAGTCCCACCAATATGTGGGTTTACAGCTCACTGGACAGGATGCCAGGATTTAGTGTGATGGCTATACCCAAATGCAAAGGAAGTGTGATCTTCCAGCTGGAGGTACTCCTGCTCCAAATACTAAAGTTCTGCTACTAAGGAAAAGATACATGAGGAGACAGCTAGAGTCTCTAGCACATGGAAAAAGCCTCAATCAGGTGTGTAAATCTAAATACTTTTTAGCGCTCCTTTTAACGAAGAGACCGTCCTCCTTTAAAATGATACTCATTTTCATAAACTGATTCAAGAAACCAAAATTAAAGAGAAAACAGGTTCATGTTGAACTTGTTTCTTACATTGGTATAAAAATAATAAACTACAAATGAATATGAAAATGTAGAATGATTAATGCATTCATAGACTCAAAGGTGAAAAACTCAGTGCTTTCTAAGGCGAGAACAAGACAAGGATATCCACTTGTATTTAACACTGTATTAGAGGTCTTAGTGCCATAAGGAAAAAAAATAGGCACAGAATAGAAAGAGTAAAACATATAAACAAAACATATTCCCTGAGAACATGATCATGCATGTAGAAAACCCTAAGGAATCCACAAAAAAAGCTACCAAAAATTATAAACAAAGGTAGCAAAATTGCAGGACACAGTAACAATATACATAAAATTAACTGTGTTTCTATATACCAGCAACAAACAACTGGGATAAAAATTAGAAAAACAACTCATTTAAAATACTATCAAAACCCACAAATATTGAGGAATATATTTAAAAAAATTTTTTTTAACTTATTTATTTGTCAGAGAGGGAAAGAGAGCGAGTGAGCGAGCACAGGCAGACAGAGTGGCAGGCAGAGGGAGAAGCAGGCTCCCCGCCGAGCAAGGAGCCCGATGTGGGACTCGATCCCAGGACGCTGGGATCATGACCTGAGCCGAAGGCAGCCGCTTAACCAACTGAGCCACTCAGGCGTCCCAAGGAATATATTTAATAAAAGAAATGCAAGGCCTATACACTGAAAATTTAAAACCTATAAAGGGGAATTAAAGATTTGCTGAATTATTGTTAAAATATATCATGTTCATGGATTGGAGGACTCAATATTATTAAAATGCTTATATTAGTTATCTATTACTGAATAACTACTCAAAACTCAGTGGCTTAAAACAATAAGCACTAGTTATACACACAGTTTATAGAAAAGGTCAGAAATTTGAGGGTAGCTTCACTGGGTGGCTATGGTTCAAGGCCTCTCATCAGGCTGTAGTCAAGATGTCAGCCTACTTTCAGTCATCTGAAGTTTGGAGTCACACACCGTCATTTCTGCCATAGCAAACTGCTATGTATAGCCTACACTCCAGGAAGGGAAATTAAACTCCCATTTCCCGAATTATAAAAGGATTTGTGGGCATATTTTAAAGTCATCACAATGGCAATTCTTCCCAATTGGTCTATAGTTTCAATACAATCCCAAATAAAATCTTAACTTTTTTT